>PVKE010017921.1:0-30194 GCA_004027555.1 Craseonycteris thonglongyai
ATGAGGGTTCCTTTTTCTCCACAGCCTCTCCAGGACTTGTTATCCCTTGTCTTGTTGATTATAGCCATTCTAACAGGTGCAAGATGGTATCTCATTGTGGTTTTTATTTGCATCTCCCTAATTGCTAGTGATGTGGAGCATTTTTTCATATATCTGTTGGCCATATATATGTCTTCGTGAGAGAAGTGTCTGTTAAGGTCATCTGCCCATTTTTTAAATGGATTGCTTGTTTTTTTCTTGTTGTGTAGCTCAATTTTAAACTGTGCTAATCAATAAAATGTGATTTTGGAATTTAAAATTACCAACCTTATATATATGCAAATATATATACCTGATTTCATTTTTTGGTAACTTAAAAAATGTTATGTATATATGTGTATATATTTTTTCTGAAACATCTGAGCATAAATTAAAGTTATTCTTGACCCAATATATCAACATGTAATTTCCTAAGAACAAAAACTTTGAATTACATAACCCTGATACAGTTATTAAAATTCGGAAATTCAAAATTATCTAATCTGCAGTCCATATTCAAATTTCATCAGTTGTTCCAAAATAGCATTTATAGCATGCCCTCTCCTCCAATGTGTAGTATAAGATCAAGCATTTTATTTAGTTATGTCTTTTTTCTCCTTTAGTATGGAAGAGTTCCTTTAAAAAATTTTTTTAAAGTTTATTTTTTGAGAGGAAAGAGAGACAAGGGAGGAGAGAAAGGAGAGCCCAGAGCAGTCTCCATAGTTGTACGTACATCATTATTGTGTCTTGGTTTCCTTCCACATAGGTGGATGCAGGAAAATGTGGGGAACCTGGAAGCACCTGCATGGGAGGCAAGAATCTTCGAGGGCTCGGCAGTTACTAGTTATGCCGCAGTTCCGTTTATGTGTTTGCATGGGCTGGGGCTTGAGATGGAGCTGGGGCCAAAGTCAGGGCCATAACTGAATCTTAGACCTTGTGATTGTGAGGAAAGTGCTCAACCACTGAGCTATCCCAGCATCCCCGGTCTCTGTGTTTCTTGATACTGGGATATTTTAAGAGTACAGGCAAATCAATTAGTAGAATGTCTTCAATTTGGTTTGTCTGATACTGCCTAATGATTAGATTCAGGTATGCATTTCTGTCAGGAATATATCACAGAGATGATGTTTTTATCTTTCTCAAAGAATCATGTAAGAAACAATATGTTATCAGTTTGTGTACATATTGATGGTGGTAGCAATGATTTTTGCTACACTGGTTACTCATGTTTCCAAATCAGAAATCTGTAATTTCTCTCTTTGTAAATGGTTTGTGGGGAGATAATTGAGACTATTAAGTGTTTGCTCCTCACTAAACATTAGCCACAAGGTTTGCCACTCAATAATGATTTTCTAGCTTAATCATTCCTCCCAAATTCATTAGTTAGCATTCAAATATCAAGAAAAACTTTCCCCTTTCCTTCATTCATTTTTATCAGTAGGACTTATAAATTATTATATTAAATAAGGGAGTACTATTAATATCATTACTTTGATTTTTCTTTTGGATTCCCAAATTGTCCCAGATTTGGCTAATGTTAAGTCCCTTCAATCTGGTTCCTCTGTCCTTTTGCCTGTTCCCTCTAATTCTCAGAATAGCTGCTTGCTTTTGTAGGGTGAGTAATGGAAATATTCTGTATTTTGATAGGGATAGTTATGAGAGGTATGCATTTATAAAACCTCAACAAAATGTATACTTAATTATATGTGTACGTATATGCTAATATTCTAGCTAACAGTGCTTTTTTGTTTTTGCTTTTGTTTCTTTTATAAATTTATTAGGGTGACACTGGTTAGTAAACATTACATAGGTTCTAGGTGTACAATTCTGTAAAACCTCGTCTATGTGTTGCATCATGTGTTCACCATCCAGCATCAATTCTCCTTCCATCACCATATATTTGGCTCCCCCGCCTTCCCCCTTCCCCTCAGGTAATCACTAAACTATTGACTATGTCCATAAGTTTTTGTTTCTTTGCTACTTTCAGTTTTATGTCCGCATATAACAGTGCTTTCTACAATGTTATGGGCAAGCAATTCTTAAACTACCTTATGTATAAATAAATATATTGATGATAATGGAAACAAAGTTTCTCATTGTTAAAGAGAGGAGGTACAAATAAGCAAAGAGAGAAAACCAGAATAAACTCTAGGTTTTAAAGATAGATAGATAGATAGATAGATAGATAGATAGATAGATAGATAGATAGATAGATAGATAGGAATATAAAAAAATAAATATAAACGTGTATATATAAGTGTGAGTGCATACATACACTCAGACATATTTTCTAGCTCTATTCACTGAGAGGCACTGAGAGGCTCTGAGAGCAATGAGGCACCTTAAACAAATGAAAACAACTGGGGCCAGATCTCAGTTTCTAAACAGTATTATTCTTCATTAACAGCAAATAGGTCTCCTTAAAGGAAAGGCTAACTACAGGTGTGGGGTGAAGAAAGTATAAGGTTCTCTTTGATTTACAAAGAAAAGTAATTTAATAATTAAATACACTGAACTGCAGACTTAAAAATGGCTAAGATGGTAAATTTTATGTTGTATATTTTACCAAAAGAATACGAAACAGCAAAAGGTACATGTGAACACTGCAATGAAAAGCACTCTTCTTTTCCCATAAATTATTAGAAATACAAAATCTATCAACTGACAAATAAATGAGAAATCAACTTCTTACTGAGGTAGTTTTCTTGCCATGTTCCTCAACATTATTTATTTAATAGATAGTTCTGAGGCCCAATAGATATGCCATCTAGCTCAACATTAAGAAAATAACATATACAATAAACAGTTTCAGTTGTGAACACATTTGGATTCAAGTACAATAATTCACTAAGTACTATGCAGGCAGCACTCTACTGAATAATGAATGTATAATCTTTGCCTTTCAGAAGTTTAAAGTCCAGCTGTTTTTATAAAATATAGTACTGAGTTCATGATAATGTATATGATCCAGTTTGGGAAAGAGAAAACAGAAACCATTTGAAGATGTCAATCTCACTATATGCCATAAAATGGCAAGTGGTTTAGTTTTGAGTCCTGACATTAAAATGCTTTGTTAAAAATTCAACCTCACTTCTCAATAGTTTAAATCAAATCAGATGACATGATCATCTACATAAGATGCTAGAAGGACAATGAGTTCATTCAGTCTAAGCTATTTTCTAGCAAGGTCATCTCAGAACAAGGTAAAAAAGGAGCTGGTGTTCTGGATTACTCTAATGCTTAAAAAAAAGAAAAAAGACAGGTTTTCTAAAGTTACATCAACTACATAGCTTTCTCAAGAAAAAGTAAAGAATTATTTCTTAAGTACATTCTTGAAATAAAAATATTAAGATCTAAACCATTTCTTACTTGGTTATGGATATAATTTTTTTTTTCCTTTTCATTCAAGTTCAGGGCACAGAATATGGACATTCAAAGATTTAACTACATTAAAGAGGAAAGGAAAAACACTTAAGAAATCAGAATCCCTTTTAAAAGCCTTTATTTAAATTTTCTGGCAGAAGATGTAAAAGAAATTACAAAATTTAGAACATGTTATATTCTATATTCTCATATATATATTATGTTTCAAATTCTTTCAACGATCAAAAAAAATTTCAAGATCTACACGAAAATGTATTAAACTTGGTAGATGGTTCTGATGGTAGTTAATATTAAAAAAGTCATAGTAATGGAACCTCATTGAGTGTTTAAAAGCCTACTACATTTTAAGTTGAAACTGAAGCATATCAAAAAACAATTCAGCATTCTTTAAAGTTCTTACCACAATCATTTCTGAAGGCTCTAATACAAGACAATCACATCCTCTTTTTCCTCCAAACTGCTTACCAAAACTATAAAAACAGAAAAACAATTTCTTTAGCAAAGGTTATAAATAAAATATATCAATATAGGAAAAAAAAAAAAAAAAAGAACAACCAAAAACACCTATAGATGTTAACCAGGAAATTCTGACCCTATCTATCAGTTATATTAATATGATTTTCTTAATTAAAACAAAAACAAAAAAAAGCTTTCCTGTTATTTGTCCAAACATAACTGATCAGTACAATTCTATGTGAAAATTCTTCAAAAATTTCTGCCTTTAACTAGTCTCTAAAATTGATTATAAAAGATTCCTGCTTAATCTCAAATTTTGAACAGCTACCAGTATGTGCTAAATTAAAAACACACCTAATAAAGAGTAATGCCACAATTTTATAATATTTTATAAAAGTAAATTATTATAGTATTTTGGGGACAGTATTAAACAACAGGTATAAACAACTTTAAAAATATTCACATTTGAATATATAAAGGAATACATTATACTAAGAAAGAGGCGATTCATTAAAAATAACAGTGGTGGAGCTATTAGCTAGCTCTTTGGAAAAAACTAAACTGAATTAGTACGAAGAGAAATTATGAGTATATTTATATTCTTCCGCTGGGAGAAAGATTTCTAAGCAAATAAAAAGGAAAACATTAATAAAAGATTGATGTGTTCATTATAAAAGAGAAACAGAATTTTTTAACAAGTAGATAAAATAGAAAAGATGTTCGCTAAATTCTGAGACAAAGTTAAAATACTGAATATGCAGAGTTCATTTAAAAAATAAGAACAATCTAAAATATTACGTAACTGAAAATTAAGTGCCATGACCAATTACATAACATACAGAATTTATTCCAAAAGTAACTAGATAAAAAAGAAACCTCCACTAATAATGCAAAAAATATGGCAAAAAATAAACTTAAGAAATACAGAAGTTGTTTACTAAAACACTACACAATTTCATTGATGGTCTGGAAAAAGGGCTGGAATGAAAAAAGTGACATAACATGTACTTTAACAAAAGGAGCTCATAAAATGTCAATTCTCAAAGTATAAGGTTATTTAGAAATATTAATTAAACAATGAAACTAATTAAAATCCAAATAAAATACTTCGAACATAACAAAAAATTACTTTTGTTTTTCTTAAACAGAACTGTATTTTTTGTCAGTGTTTCCCCAAACTCATACATCATCTAATACATAAAACAATTAAAAGCAAATCTGTAAAAGTGTACTTTCATACAAGATAGAATAACAGGTACTAGATTTATTCTCCCATCTGAAAAAACTAGAAAATCAGACAAAATATATAAAACAGATTTCCAGACATTAGAAAAAGGGCAAGACATGGCTATGATGATCTCTAAGAATGAGTATAAAAAAATTAAGATGATCCCCCACAATATCCCATTTTACTATCTACTGACAATCTCTAGGCCAGAGTGCAAAGCAGCAGCCAAACAGAGCATGGAAATCTCACTGAATTGAAAAGACATAGATAGTTCTGGGGAATGGATGTTGCCAGAAGATCATTAAAATGTTCAGGGCACAGAACAGAAAAGGAGAGAGCAGCAGAGAGGGAAAGGAAGTGAGATGAGGAAAACAAGAACATGAATGAGACTGCATGTGTGAGTATACGTATGTGCTTTGGTGATCTTCAGAAAGGCTCCCTTCAGTCTTTGAGTATTATAAGTGTGAACAAACCAACTAAAAGCCAGAATAAAAAGATGACATAATACATGTTGAGAACTGAGTATGGTCTTCAGAAATGTACTTCCTGAGAAGCTGGGATGGCTCAGTGGGTTAAGTGCTTGCTTTGCAGCCCCCGGGGGCCGAGGATCGAGTCCTGGTCCCAGCCCCTTGTGGACCTGTATGCTGAACTGGGGTGTGGCCCTAGTTTTGTTCTTGCTGGGGTGAGCTTCCCATGTGGGAGACCCCCTACCCCAGGTCAGCCCCCAGTTCAAGGGGGTGTGCCTCCTATGTGGAAAGCCCCCAGCCCAGTGGGCACCCATCCACCAGTGTGGAATGAAACCATGTTGAAAACTGATGATGTACAACTATGGAGACTGCTCTGGACTCTTCCCCTTCTCTCTGTCTCTCTCTGTCAAAAACAATAAAATAAATCTTAGGAAAAAAAAAAAAAAAAAAGATGTATTTCCTTAGTAATGTGCTAAATTGGTCCTGTACTCTAGAAGTGCTGGACTTGCTCATATAAATGAGTGGTGACAATTAAGTTCACGAACTCATACTAGAAACGTGCTACATACTCCATTGTTGAGTATCACTTCCACTCTTGTGCAGTTTAACAAGATATTTAATGCCTGTTTGTTGCTCTAATTCAAGTTCCGACACTCTCGGCACGGCACACAAAAACACACAACAATAATGAACACCTCTCAACAAGACGCCACCACATGTCAACTTGAACACAGCTGTGAGACACTAATACCAAGGTTATGAAATCTTACCGAGTTATTTGTACAGTACTGCCACCGTTAAGCACACGGTAGCAAGTTCACAAACTTAATTGTCAGGACTCGTAAAAGACTTAAAATGATCAAATGGATTTCAATTAGCTAAACTACATGTCAGAAGCTAGTCCAATACTACCCTAAGATACAAAAGCTGGAGCCCAGCAATATAAAATTCATAATGTCCAACATCCAGTAAAACAAAACACAAAATAGGCATATAACGGAGCAGAAAATTATGATCCATATCAAGAAAAAACAATCAATAAGAACAGACCCAGAATGTCAACAGTTGAGGGTATTAATAGACAAGAACATTAAAACAGCTATTTCTAAGTATGTTCCGTATGTTCATGAAAGTACAGATAAATATGAACAGGATACAGAGAGAAGCTATCAATTAAGACATAATGCAAGGTTCTCTGTCACATCACATATGCAGAAACATAATGTGGTTGGTTCCATTTTTTAGTAAAAACTGGTGATTGGCTTCACACAGTGTCAATTTGATATATCCAATAAAAAGTTTCCTCTTATGTATTAGTTTTAACATCCATTTTTGATCAGTAACTACATCTCAAGCAATTAGGGATACTGAAACAGGCATTTTACAATTCTAAAACCCCTACTGAACTTACCTATTGACATCAAGAAACATACTCCCTCATCAACTATATGGGTTCTTGGAATTATAATTTATACAAGGAAGGCAGGATAGGTGCTTCCACTGTAGATGACATGACTGTATATTAAGTAAATCCTGTAAAATCTATTTTTAAAAAGGCTACCAGAAATAAGTAAATTTACTAGCAAGATCAAGGATGCAAGTTCAATATCTAAAAATCAATTGTTTCATTGTATATTAGCAACAAACTATATGAAAAATCTTTTAACTCCATTAAAAATAGAAAACACAGAACACTTAAGAGATAAATTTATCAAAATATGTACCAGATGCCTATAAAACTACAAAACAGGGGAAGCCAGGATGGCTCAGTGGGTTGAGCACTCACTTTGCAGCACCGGGGACCGGGGGTCGAGTCCCGGCCCCGGCCCGTGCGGAACCATATGCTGAGCTGGGGAGTGCCCCCAGTTCAGTTCTCTCTCTGTCTCTGTATCTCTCTCTCTCTCTGTCAAAAATAAAAATAAATAAAAAAAAATTTACTAAAAAAAAAATCACTTCTAAAAAAAAAAAATTAAAAAACAACAAAAAAAAAACCTACAAAACAAAATACTACAAAACGCTGCCAACAGAAATAAAGATGACCCAAATAAAATAAGATATATCCTGTTTATGTGTTTAATTGTTCTACATATTCAATGCAATCAAAAAGTTGCCTTAGGGAAATGATATAATTTTAAAATTTACATGAATCTATAAAAAACCCAAAATAGCGAAAATTCTGGAAAACAGAAACAAAGCTGGAATATTTATATTATCAGATGTCAGGACATACTGTAAAACTAGACTATTCAAGATGGTATGGCAGGGGATGCTGGGATGGCTCAGTGGGTTGAGTATTCATCTTGCATTCCCAGGGTCGGAGAATCAAATTCCGGCCCTGGCCTGTGCCAACCCATATGCTGTGCTAAGGTGTAGCTCCAGTTCAAGTTCTCGCTGGGGCAAACTTCCTATGTGGGAGGTCCCAGGTTTGGCTCCCACCCTGGGCGTGCTTCCCATGTAGGAGGCCCCCAGCTTGCAGGGGCATGCTTCCCATGTGGGAGACCCCCCAGCCCAGTTCCTGCCCTGCCATGGCCTTGCGCCCACCTGTGGAAAGAAACTACCGGTATATCAAAAACTAAAACTAATGTACAACTAACTATGGAGACTGCTCTAGGCTCTCCTCCTTTTCTCTCTCTCTCTCTCTCTCTCTCTGTCAAAAACAATAATAAAAAAAAAAAAATCTTATAAAAAAAAAAAAATGCCATCAGATCAATGTATAGATCAATGAAACAGGATAGAGAGCACAAAATCACACCCATACATGTATGGGTGTATTGAACATGTATGTTCAATTGACTTTTGATGACAGTGTCAAGAGAATTCAATGAGGGAAAATATAGTATTTTCTATAAAGGGTGATAGAACAACCAGATATCAATACAAAAAAAAAAAAATCTTAATATAACCCCCCAAAACAAAAATTAGAAATGGATAAGATATATAAATGAAAAATTGGAAATTATGAAATTCTCATCATAGCAACAGAATTTTTGTACATATCTAGATCTGGGTTAGAAATTTGCCTTCTTTCTGTATGTCTTGTATGTTCAAAAACTCTATCATAAATGGATTTTTAAAATTTGTCAAATGATTTGTCTGTTATTGAGAAGATCATGTGGTTTTTGTCCATTATTTTTACCAGCAGAATATATGTATTAACTGATTTATGGATGCTACATCATAAATGCTGGATTTGGTTTCCTGTTATTTTGTTAATTATTTCTATGTATGTTCAAGAGGGATAGTTTGTAGTTTTCTTGTCTTGTAATGCCTTTGTCTGGCACTAGTATCAGTTAATACTGGACCCATAAAATAAGTTGTGTTTCCTTTCCCCCCATTTTCCAAAAGTTTTGCACAAAATATGTATAATGCTTCCTTTAATACTTGAAAACACTTGGCAGCAGGCTATTTTTGTGGGCCTAGGATTTTCTTTGTGGTAATGTACTTTTTAATATCTTTACTTTTTGTAAAGTATATTCAAAGTTCTATTTCTTTTTGAGTCTATTTATCGTAATGTATATCTTTGTAAAATATATCCAATCTGTTCATATAAACTGGCTCAAGGGAAAGCCGGGATGGCTTAGCAAGTTAAGCGCTCGCTTTGAAGGACTGAGAATTGAATGCTGGCTCCCGCCCAGGCGAACCCACATGCTGAACTAGGGTGTGCTTTCCGAATGCGGTGAGGCCCCCAGTTCAGTTCAAAAAATAAAAAATAAAAAAAATTAAATTAAATTAAAAAATAAACTGGATCAAAAAGTTCTTTAATAATACAGCTGACCCTTGAACAACACGGGTTTAACTGTGTGGTCTACTTACACTCAAGAACTTTTTAGTAAATACTGTAAATGTACTTTCTCTTCCTAATGATTTTCTTAATAACATTTTCTTTTCTCTAGCTTACTATTTGTAAGAATTCAGTATGTAATATGTATAACATACATATACGTGTTAATCAACAGTTCACGTTATCAGTAAGGCTTCCGGTTAACAGTAAGCTATTGTTATTGGGGAGTCAAAAGTTACACACATATTTTCAATTGCATAGGGGGGTCATCACCCCTAACACGCACTGTAAGGGATCAACTATACTTTTAATTGCTGTAGAATAGAAATATACCCTCTTTCACGCCTGATTTGGGTAATTTGTATCTCGTTTTTAAAATGGTTAGTCTCAATTTTCTTGATCTTCCAAAGAATCAACTTTTAATTTCACTGATTTTTTCTATTGTTTTTCTGGATTTTTCATTTGTTTGTTTGTTTGAGAGAAGAGAGGGAGAGAAGGGGGAGGGCCCCGAGCATTCTCTATAGTTGTGTATCATTAGTTGTAACATGGTTTCACTTCACACAGGAGGATGTGGGGCCATGGGGCAGGAATGGAACCGCGGGCCTTCTGCATGGGAGGCAAGAACCTTTGCCACTTAGCTATCCCAGCGGTTGGTTATCTGTTGTGATGCATGCAGTTCAACATATGGGTTTGCACGCGCTGGGGCCAAGAACTGAACCCTGGACCTTGCAATTACGAGGCATCCTATATTTTTCTGTTTTTTTATTTCACTGTATTCCACTCAAACTTTACTTCTACTTGCTTTGAGTGTACTTTGCTATTCTTGCTCTTAAGACAGAAACTTAAGATGAATGGAGACCATTCTTTTCTCAGAAATTTCCATGTAAGATGCTCTTTACTTGAAGCCCATAAAAAATTTTAAGATTTTTTTTGTTTTTGACAGAAACAGAGACAGAGACAGAGAGAAGCAGAGAGAAAGGGAAGGGCCCAGAGCAGTCTCCACAGTCGTATGCCATCAGTTTTCGACATGGTTTCATTCCACGCAGGTGGGCGTGGGGCTGCGCAGGGTCGAAACAGGGCTGGGGGCCTTGTGCATGGGAGGCATGCCCTCTCGAGCCAAGGACCAAACCTGGGGGCGAGAACTGAACTGGGGGCCTCCCTCATGGGAAGCACACCCCAGTTCAGCATATGGGCCTGCATGGGCTGGGGCCGGGATTTGATCCCCAGTCCCCGGGGCTGCAAAGCAAGTGTTTAACCCGTGGAGCTATCCCCGCTTCCCAAAGCCCATAAAATTTGATGTGTTTATTTTTATTAATTTCAACAAATTTTTCAATTTGTTGTCAACTCTTCCTTGACCTATGAGTCATTTTCAAATGTGTTGTTTAAATTCCCATTTAACCTTGGGATGGTTTGAATCCTCTTAAGTTTATTGAGACTTGTTTTTTGGCCTACAATATGCTCTATTCTGGAGAATGATCTGCAAGTCTGAAAAATATTATGTTATCACATCAAAGTGGTTAATAGTACTTTTCAAGCTTTATCTTTACTAATTTTTCAGTCAGTCTAGTAGTCCTATCAATTATTAGGAATATTTTTTAAATCTCTAGCTGAATTTCTACTGATCCTTTCAGGTATCAGTTCTTACTTCTCATCTTTTGAGGCTCTATTTTTAAATGCATATATAATAAAATTGCCATGTTCCTAATGCAGTGATTCTTTTAGCACTATGAAATTTTGCTCTTAGTTTCTAGGAATATTTCCTGTTTTACCACCTACAAGGAGGGCCCAAAGAAAAAACCCAGAATTTGTAAAAAATTGTGCATTTATACTTATATATTGAAACTTCAGTCAGTTTCAAGTACTCTCCATTTGATTCAATACATTGAGATGTTTTCTTCACTGCTCAAAAGTTTTTGAACTTGTTGATTTTGATGCCTTTGAGTGCTTCTTGCCATTTTTTGTTTCATCTCTTCTACATTGTCAAAATGTCTCCCCTCTGAGGACTTTGTTTTCATTGGAGAAACAAAAAAAAGTTGCTCAAGTGAGATTTGATGCATAGAGAGGGTAGGGCATGAAGGTCATAACATTTTTGGTTCAAAACCACTGAACACTCAGCATAGTGTGGGCAAGTCCATTGTCATGGTGGAAGAACCAGTCCCTGTTTGCCACAACTCAGGACATTTCTTCCACAAATCATGACACACACTTCTCAAAAGTTCCAGATAAAAATCAGTTGACTGTTTGACCCAGAGGAACAAATTCCAAGTGCACAATCCCTCTCACATCAATGAAAGATAATTCTTTGTTTTGTTTTGTTTTTTTGAAGGTTCCTCCTCCTATTCTGACACTAACACCAACTCCAGATTTATTTTTTAGTTGTTAACTTAATTAGGATTACATTAGTAAGTACCCAGCTTTCTTATGAATACAATTTGCCTAGTACAGGTAACCCTCATATAACATGTTTGCTAGGTTCTTTAAAAATGCCATGTCATGAGAATCCACGTTATACAAAACAAAGAACTAATATAAAAAAGGGGATTAGGTTCCAAAAATTTAAAAAAAACTATTATATTTTATAATTAAAAGAAATATTGTTATTAAAGCAATTTTCACCAAAAATTAATATTAATATGTATTAAATAATGTGTTGTCAATCATTACTAAGCACCATTAACCAAGGGAATTTTTTTCTTGACAAGATATCTTCATCCTCTGAACTTTCTTCAGCATTATCTTGACTTCTATACTTCTTGCATCTGTTATTTTAGATTGCTTGCTTTTAGCTGAGATACCTTCCTAAATTTTGTTGTATGGTGCTAAGCACTTGTGAAGTCCTCCCTTAAACAGTGTGCTTCTTTCAGTGTAAGAATCTTCATTTAAGAACTATACCTCCAACTATTCATCTAAGTCTAAGTCTTTCTTTATACTTTTTAAAGTGTTTAACTTCTTTGTTTTCGCCTGTGCTGGAGATACTTTTTGTTCTTAAAAGCTCTTACTACTTTCCATATTGTTTGGGGATTTCTCTAATTTCAAATGAGATATTTTTTGCTCTTAAAAGCTCTTATGATGCACGATGCTGTTCAGGAATTTCTCTAATTCTCAAACTGTGTTAGACAGAAACTGTGTTCTAGGATGCCATGTTTTCTGAGGGTTTTCCCCAATTCTCGAACCTTGTTCAGAGTGAAACCATGATATAGAAGTGCTGTTTTTTATGGGGGTTACCTGTATATCCTCTTCCATCCTTTTACTTTCAACATATTTGTGTTTAAAGCTGAAGTATCTCCTGTAGAAAGCATATAATTGGATCCAGATTGTAAAAAAATCTGATCTCTGCCTTTTATTGAATGCACATGTAATGAAATTATGAGGTGGCTGATGTCTATGATTTTCCTATTTATTCTGTAAATGTCTCATCTTTTTTGTTCCTCTGTTCCTCCTTGACTGCCATCATTTCTGTTAAATATTTTAAATGTTCTATTTTAATACATGTGGGCAGGGCCACACAGGGCGGGAACTAGGCCAGGGGCCTCTCACACATGGAAAGCTTGCCCCAGCAAGAACCAAACTGGGGGTTCCCCACATGGGAAGTACACCCCAGTTCAGAATATGGGTACACAAAGGTCAGGGCCAGGACTCGATCCTCGGACCCCAGGGTGCAAAGCTCACCCCCCACTGAGCCATCCTGGCATCCCCTAACCCAGCCATTCTATTCCTACCTATTTACCCCGGAGAACTGAAAGCATACTTTCATATAAAGACTTGTACACAATGTTCACATCAACATTAGTCAAAAACTTTCAGGAACAGAAAACAACCCATATGTCTATCAGTAGCTGAATGCTAAACAAATAGTGGTATGTGTATACAAAGGAGCACTGCAATAAAAAGGAATAAAATACTAATACAGAACAACATAAATACACTGGAAAACAATTTTACTGAGTGTGTGAAGTCAGACAAACAAAAAAAGAGTACTGTCTGCTTTCCTTTATATAAAACTCTAGAAAATGTAAACTAATTCATAATGCCAAATTTTTTTTTTTAATTTAAAAAATTAAAAAAAAAAATCCATGATCACTGGGGACCAAGGGAAGGAACAAAGAAGGATGAGAGGAAAGATTTAAAAAGGGTCATGAGGACATTCTAGAGGATAATGGATATATCATCTTTATTACAGTGGTGGTTTTATGGATTAAAAAAACACATGCCAAATTTATCAGATTGTATACTTTAAATACCGGTATGTGCAGTTTAGTTTATGTCAATTAAATCTTAATAAAGTTGTTTTAAAAAAGAAAGAACTGTGTAAATGTACAACATCTTTATCCAGTCATCTATCAAAGAACACTTTGGTTGTTTCCATGAGTTGGCCACAGCAAACAGTAACGCAATGAACATTGGTATACTACTCAGCAATAAGAAAAGATGAAATACGGTCATTTGTAACAACATGAATGGACCTTGAGACCATCATATTAAGAGAAATAAGTCAGACTGAAAAAAAATCAAGAAACATATGACTTCACTTATAGGTGGAACATAAAACTGAAAGTAACAAAGGAACAAAAACTCATGGACACAGTCAATAGTTTAGTAGTTACCTGAGGAAAAGAGGGGAGGGGAGGGAGGGGAGTGGGGAGGGCATCAAATATATGGTGATGGAAAAAGAACTGACTCTGGGTGGTGAGCCCATAATGCAATACACAGACAACGTAATGTAGAATTGTACACCTAGAACCTATGTAATTTTCACAACCAATATCACCCAAATAAATGTAACAATTGAAAAAAAGAAAAGAAAGAATTAAGAAAATGAAAATGCAAGTCAAATAATGTGATAAAATGTACGCAATCTTTGTCAGCTTGCATCAGAAATGTATTAAAGATTACTACAACATAATAAAGAAAACAATTCAACTTTGAAAGAGGAAAAAAAAAAAGAGTACTTAAGATACTTCACAGAAGAATATAGAAGAGCAATGGCCAGTAAGCAAAAGAAAAGTGCTTAATTTCATTATTCAGCAGGAATATTAAAACTACTTCATAGTAACTAGAATAGCTAAACAGACTGACACCACCATATGTTGGTGACTACACAGAAATAGAATTCATACATTGCTGGTCAGTGTCTAAAATATAATATACTGTGGAACACAACTTAGCAATTACATTTTTTTTAAGATTTATTTTTTATTGTTTGAGAGAAGGTGAGAGAAAAGAGAGAAGGGGGGGGAGGGCCAAGAGCAGTCTCCATAGTTTACATTATTAGTTGTGACATGGTTTCATTCCACACAGGTGGATGTGGGACTATGTGGGGTGGGAACCAAACTGTGGGCCTCCCACATGGCAGGTAAGAACCTTCACTGCCATCTCAGTGGTTACCAGTTATACCACAGTTCAGTATATGGGTTTACAAGGGCCGTAACCGGGATTTGATCCCCGGACCTCCTGGCCTCAAAGCAAGCACTGAACCTGTTGAGCTATCTTAGTATACCTCAAGTTAGCAATTTCTCATAAATAATTTCTCTACTAAACCTCATGACACATTAGGGGTTTAGAATGAGCCTTCCCCAAAATATATAAAACCACTTATGCATGTGTATTATTTTGAGCTGAAGGCAATCAAGGTCCAGCAGACTAGGGGGAAGCTGGGATGGCTGAGCAGGTTAAGTGCTCATTTTGCAGCCCTGGGACCGAGGATCAAATCTGGGCCCTGGCCCATGCAGACCCATATACTGAATTGGGGTGTGCTTCCCATGCAGGAGGACCCCAGTTTGGTTCTCACCCCCCAGCTCAGCCCCTGGCTCGAAGGGGTGTATCTCCCATGTGGGAGGGCCCCAGCCCGGTTCCCGCCCTGTGCAGTGCCCAACCACCTATGTGGAACAAAACCATGTCAAAAACTGATAACGTACAACTATGGAGACTGCTCTGGGTCCTCTTTCTTCTCTCTGTCTCTGTCAGAAACAATAAAATAAATCTTTAAAAAAATAAATATAAAAAAAAAGATCCAGCAGACTAAAGAAAAACTTTTACCTAATCCTTAATTACCTAAAAGAATTTAGATAGGGGGCCTGGCCCAGAAAAAGAGCTATAAGAAATAACTTTTTATCTAAATGACCTATCTGTATGGCAGGACAAACATCTACTTATTAAACATCTGCTTTTCTTACTATCTTAGGAATTACTCTGCTCTCCTTTGAAGTTGCTCAAGATAACGTAAGCTTCAACTGCCCAACCTGTCCTTGGGTCTCACTGTCTTTGTGTGGCCCCTGTACATATGTAATTAAGTATGTTTTCTTCTGTTAATCTGTCGACTGTTAATTTCATTACTAGACCAGCCAAAAAACCTAGAAGGATAGAAGGAAAATTTTTCTCCCCTATATTACAAAGCTATAGTAATTCCAACAATACAGTATTCAAGCACAGACAGACAAAATCTAATGGAATAGATTAGGAGTTTAGAAACCGGCACACAAATACATATACATAGATATCACATTTATGAAAATGGTGGCACTGAATGAAAACCGAAAAAGGACATATAGGAATCCACGTGGAAAACCATGTAACATTATATCACACTCAAAAATTAATTCTAAATAGACTACAGATCTAAATGTAAAAAAAACAACGAAAAACAACAAAAGTTCTAGAAATAAAGGAAAATATACTCATGATCTCCGGTACAGAAATATTTCTTAAGCAAAGAAAACAAAAAGGAAGATTAAATTGCGGTATATTAGAGTTAAGAACCTGTACTCATGACAATGAATAATATAAGGCACAGAGTGGGGAAAAGATACTTGCAACAAAATAACTAAGCAAGGATTCAGGTTATACACAAAGAATTTCTATATCTCAATAACAAAAGACAATGCATTAAAAAAATGGAAAATAGTCTTTAAGAAGCACTTTACAAAAGAAGTTATTCAAATGTCCACTCCATCAGGAATCAATAATATGCAAATCAAAACTATAATGAGATATATATTTTCAACAAAAAATTAAAAATAAAAAGACTGACAATACTGCATGACGGTGAGGATATGAAATAGGAATTCTCATAAACTGCTGGTGAGTGTGTAAATTGGTACATCTACTTTGGAATACAACTTGCAAATGAACAATTAGAGCTGAATATAGACACATCCTGAGTCAACAATTCTCTGCTAGGTATACTGTACAGAAATGCACGCATATGTGGACTGAATGTACAAGAATGTTTACAGTTACTTTACTTATAATAGCCCTAAAATACAAATAATAAATTACTAATCAATGAAAATAAATGAATTATAATTACATGCAACAACATGGATGAATCTCATAAACATAATGTTGAGCAAAAGAAGCCATACATAAAAGAATACCGTATGATGACATTCATAATAAGGTCAAAAGTAAACAAAACCAAATAAAACATTTTAAGTATGCACATCCTCAGGCTTAAACTTTAGAGATACCCAAGACTACTTAAAACTTAGGAAAATGATGATCATTTGGAGGAAGCAGGAGAGTTGATTTGGGAAAAGATATGCAGGCTGGTTCTAGGGTGCTGACAATGTACAATTTATAGTAACTCATAAGCACATACCCTCAGGTTAGCAGCACTTTTCCCACGTATTTCACAATAAAATAAAAAAAATATAAGGAAGTGTTCCTATTTTGGGTCAGAAATGGCAAAAACAAGTACATGTATTTATTTTTGTTCACATATATATTAAACACCAGAAAGATATGTAAGGTATGAGTAAAAATGGTTAGTTATCTATGAAAATGAGCTGAATGGTGTAGATGACAATAAAAGTAGGAATAATGCTCCTTAAAGTACAACTTATTCTAATGTTTTGACTTTTGAATAGTACAAATTTATTAGTTTGTCAAAATATTTTAAAATCATGTCTTTAGAAAATGTACAATGCTATTTAAAGGTGAAAACCTTTCCCCACCCTGATGATGAGCAGAGTGTACCTTGATATTTAAATTTAATAGTTTTGTAACTAAATCAATTTAGCTACAATTAGTCTTACTTTAAAAGACAATAATGGGAAGCTGGGATGGCTCAGAGGTTAAGCCCTCACTTTGCAGCCCTGGGGACAGAGGATCAAATCCCCGCCCGGCCAGTGAGGACCTGCGTGCTGAGCTGGGGAGTTCCCCCAGTTCAGTTCTCACCGGGGCGAGACCCCGGCCCAGTTCCTACCCTGTGCAGCCCCACCGACCTGTGGAATGAAACTACCGGTATGTGGAAAAACCGATGATGTGCAACTATGGAGACTATTCTGGGCCCTCCCCCCTCTCTCTGTCTCTGTATCTCTCTCTCTCTCTCTGTCAAAACAATAAAAATAAATCTTTAAAAGACAAAAAAAATCTCTACTGAGCACAATGAAAAAAATTCACTAAAAAATTAATTTTTATGTCACCAAATTATAATTTGAGGTGCAAAAATATTAAGAAATGCTGACAAAACAAATTCTACAAGAATAATACATCTGACCATCCTTCTAACCTCCACCATTCTCTTCTTTTATCTTACAACTATGGTGATGGTCATTAATATTATATTTACATTCCCACCAGCAGTGTATGAGGGTTCCTTTTTCTCCACAGCCACTCCAGCACTTGTTATTATTTGTTTTGTTGATTATAGCCATTCTAACAAGTGTGAGGTGGTATCTTATTATGGTTTTGATTTGCATTTCCCCAACTGCTAGTTATGTTGAGCATGCTTTCATATATCTATAGGCCATTTGTATCTCTTTGTGGTAGGTACAACCACTATGGAAGGCAGTATGGAGATTCCTTAAAAAATTAGGACTGGCATTTTTGACAACATGGATGGACCTTGAAACCATCATATTAAGCAAAGTAAGTCAGACTGAAAGAATCAGGAAACATAGGACCTCACTTATAGGTGGATTATAGAACTGAAAGTAACAAAGAAACAAAAACTTATGGACACAATAGTTTGGTGATTACCTGAGGGAAGAAGTGGTGGGGGGAGGGAGAGTGGAGGGGGGGGGATGGGCACCAGATATGTGGTGATGGAAGGAGAACTGATTCTGGGTGGTGAGAACATAATGCAATACATAGGTAATGTAATGTAGATTTGTACATCTGGAAACTATCTAATTGTTACCAATCAATGTCACCCCAATAAATATAACAACAACAAAAAATACTTAAAAGAAAAAAAAATTAGGACTGGAACTGCCATATGACTCAGCAATCCCTCTTCTGGGTATCTACCGAAAAAACTTGAAAACCTTAATTCACAAAGATAGATGTAACCCAATGTTCATCACAGCACTATTCACAGTGACCAAGTTGTGGAAACAACCAAAGTGTCCTTTGACAGATGACTGGATAAAGAAGTTGTGGTACATTTACACAATGGAATACTACTTAGTGATAAGAAAAGATGAAATACAGCTATTTGTGACAACTTGAATGGACCTTGAACCCATGTTATTAAACGAATTAAATTAGACTTGAAAGAATCAAGCAACATGACCTCACTTATAGGTGGAATATAAAACTGAAAGGAACAAAGAAACAAAAACTCATGGACACAGTCAATAGTTTAGTGGTTACCTGAGGGTAAGGGGGTAGGTGGGTGAGAGAGTGAGGGGCAGGAAGATAAAGAATAGGAAGGGGGCATCAAATATATGGTGATGAAAAGAGAACTGATTCTGGGTGGTGAGCATATAATGCAATACATAGACAATGTAATGTAAAACTGTATACCTGGAACCTATGTAACCTATGTACCAACCAATGTCACCCCAATAAATTTAACAAAATATACCGCATTTTCCGGTGTATAAGACGACCCCCTAATTTTACAGTTAAAACGTAGGTTTAGGCCTATATTCGCTGTATAAGACTACCCCCCACTTCCGAGGCTGTAGTCTTATACAGCGAATATAGGCCTAAACCTATGTTTTAACTGTAAAATTAGGGGGTCGTCTTATACGCCGGAAAATACGGTGTGTGTATATATATATATATATATATATATATATATTACTTATAATAGGCACTGGTCTAAGAGCTTTATTATATTATTAGCTCATTCTTCCTCAAAACTAGCCTATGAAATGGTTATATTATTATTCCCATTTTACAAATGGAAAAATGGGAACAAAGGGATTAAGTACTTTGCCCAAGAAGTAGTAAAGCACATTCATGAATTCATGCAGTGTGGCTCTAGAGTACCAATTTTTATAAGTGTCTGTTGAGAGCTTTGAGTAGTAGCTTGTAAAAAACCTTATAAAAGGGAAGCCAGGTTGGCTCATTGGGTAAAACACTTGCTTTGCAGCCCCGGGAACCGAGGATTGAATCCTGGCCCGGGCGAGGCCCACAGCCCAGTTCCCTGCTCTGAGTGGCCCCCACCCACCTGTTTGGAATGAAACCTGATGACATACAAATACAGAGACTGCTCTGGGCCCTCCCCTATACTCTGTCTCTGTCAAAAACAATAAAATAAATCATAAAAAAAAAAACTCATAAAGATACTTAAGTAGGTACTGTTATTATTGTTATTTTACAGTCAAGAAACTACAATTTGTCTGAAGTCAAGTAATTTGTAAGTGATAAAATTGGGGCTCTAACCTAGTTTGCCTTTCTCTAAAAACCAAATTCTTAACTACTAAAATATATTGCCTCCCTATAACCATTAATAGAAATGAATCAAAAAGTCATGAAATAGATCGGATCAAATCTTACATAAAACTAATGATCAAACAGGAGTAACATATCATGTCATGGTATAAACTTAAGGATTATACCCTCAGAAATAGCAAATATCACTTGATTCCTGCATAGTGTTTCCAATTACCGACAAGCAAAGACATTTATAAAACATATCACCTGAGAGAAAATACACATCCTACATAAAATAGTTTTAACACAGGAGATAAAATTAATATAACATTAACTTTGCCTGCCATAAGCACTAAGCAGCAAATGTAAACATACCTGCAAGGAGGCAAGACCATGGAGTCTTTCATAAGAACAGATCCAGAAAGCAGGATATACCAACATCTGGCAATAGTTTCTGAACTGTTTAAATGAGTAAGTAAATAAATGATTAAATAAATACACACATTCACATACATACAAATTCAATATGAAATATGTAACATGAAATAGTCTCATAGTAAAATATTAAAAATGAAGTAATACTACCTGGAAATTTTGTCTGTTGCCTAAGGTTTTACACAGACCATGTTCATATGGGAAAAAGAATAATTATTATCTTAAGATATAGACACTTCAGAAGTATATGTTTATTAGCTTTATATTATTAATTATATCATTAACTTTACATTATTCATTTTTGTATACTGGATCATCACATTTGATGAAGATTAACTTAAATATTGTACAATATCTGCATATTAGAAAATTCTATTTCTGATAACTTTTATGTATATTTAAGGTGTTATTTAGAATTCACAAATTTGTCAATGTTGTATCTTCACTGTCATTTATAATTTGGATCATAAAGTAATAAAAAAAAAATATGCCTACCCAACCCCTCATTTTATGTGTATTTGAGGGATAAAATAAAAAGGATATCAGATGAGTTAAGTCTTCATTAACATTTTATTAATAGTACAGTTACATCTCCAATGGAAACCCAGAATCTTGTTAAAAGTTTATAATCTAATTCTTTCTGTCCCTCTTTCTCTCAAGATATCTTTATTTACCATATTTAAGGCTTCAATCAATTCTAATATGTAAAGATTCTAATATTTATAAAACGAATCTTTCCTCTGCGCTGGAGAACTGTGTATCGGGCTGTTTACTTAACATGTCAACTTGTACATCTAATGTACAACTCAAATAAAACATGTTCCAAATTTACCTATCATTGCCTTTAAGCTTGGATCTTTTCTAGTATTCTCGGTGCACAATCAATAGTACCATCCTCCATCCAGAAACCTAGATCTCCAAACCATTCCACATAGCACCCAGGGTAAGTTTCTTGGATCAAATCCAAAGTTCTTTATATTCCTTCCTACCTTCACAGAGGGAAAATACAAATAGGTATAAAATTCCTAGTTAAGGTTCTATGTTTAGAAATCCCACTTCCTTATTCTTTTGAAATAGGACTTTAATAAAATCAAGAAAAATAAGACCAATAAAAGAAAAACCTGTTCAAAATTAAGATATAAGAAAGTTATGACGGGATGCCATGACAAGCCTCCAACTTTTACCTCACCTGGCTTAAAGCAATCACAAAACTCACTATAAATGCAGGAAAAATCCTAAGTTCCCTCCTACTACCACCAAGAGAACCAGGTCAGCATATGAATCTGAAACTGTTCAGTTCTTGCAAAGAATTCTACTTTCAGAGTATGGTTTGACAATATAGATAAGTAAACACAAAGAAAGTGAAACTCTTTAAGGTAGCACCCTGCTATCTTCCTTTCTCTTTCCAGGCAAATGAATCCAAGAACAATCTAGCCAGAGAATAGAGGCATGCTTAATTTTATCAGATTTTACTCCTTCAAAGGTTTCACACTGCTGCTAAAATACAGACCAAAAACTCTTAAGGTGGCTATCTCCCTTTCTCTTTCCAGGCAAATGAATCCAAGAACAATCCAGCTAGAGAAGAGAAGCATGCTTAATTTTTTAAGATTTTACTCCTTCAAAGGTTTCACACTGCTGCTAAAATAAAGACCAAAAAGTCTTAAGGTGGCCTTCACCTGCCTCTCCAGTCCTCTCTTGCTATGTCCTCCTCTTTCCTCATAGCACTTGAACACACTGGTGTTAAAAGAATCCTGCAGGGGAAGCTGGGATGGCTCAGAGGGTTAAAGCACTCACCTTGCAGCCCTGGGAACAAGGATCAAATCCCGAACCCAGACAATGTGGACCCATATGCTGAACTGGGGTGTGCTTCCCATGCAGGAGGCCCCCAGTTCAGTTCTCCCCAATGCAGGAAGAACCCAGCGGGTTCCCACACTGTGCGGCCCCCACCCTCCCCAGTCCAGCATATGGTTCCGCACGGGCCGGGGCCGGGGCCGGGGCCGGGACTCGATCCCCGGTCCCTGGCACTGCAAAGTGAGCGCTCAACCCACTAAGCCATCCCGGCTTCCCTAAGATAAATCTTTAAAAAATAAAAAATAATCGTGCAAACATCAACACAATCCAGTTGTAGAACATTTATTTCATCACAAAGAGATTTCTTATTTGGAGACAATCCCTGCCCCCAAGTAACCAATAACCTGTTCTGTCTCTAAAGATTTTTCTTTTTCTGGACAGTTTACATCAAAGGAATCATGTACGGTAATATGTGGTGTTTCTATCTTGCTTCTTCCATTTAGTATGTTTTTGAGGTTTGTCCTTATTGTAACATACATAAATACTTTATTCCTTTTTATTGCCAAATAACTTAGTAACCAACTACCTTATATAATTTATTTATCCATTTGCTGGACATTTTGATTGTTTCGTTTTAGACTAGTACAAACAGTGCTACTAAAAGCATTTGTGCAGTTCTGTATGCACGTTCGGTTTCATTTCTCTTGGGTAAGTATGGAAAAGTAGAATTACTGGGTCATATGGTAAAAATTGTTCAACTTTTTAAGAAACTTTCAATCTATTTCCTAAAGTGGTTATACCACTTAACATCCTCACTACCAATATATGAGGATTCTAGCTGTCACCATATCCTCACCAACATTTGTTACTGTCTACCTTTTAGACTGTAGTTATTCTAATGGATATAATCTAAACTGATTATCTCATTAATTATTTCATATGGTTTAAGTTAAGGGTCTAAATTAACTTTCTGCATATAAAAACTCAATTAACCTAGCACCATCTGTTGAAAAAAAAACTATGCTTTTTCCATTGAAATGCTTTAGTTCATTCATCAAAAAAAAATTGTTTATTAGCAGTTCCTTTTTAATCCTCAATCATGTTATACCCACACTATGCAAAGATCTTAGCTACAGGTCATTAAAAAAAAAACAAAAACCTGTTCATAAATATAAGAATTTATTTCTGGGCTCTCAATTCTGTTCCAATGATCTATACAGCTATGTTTTGATAGCACTTAAATATGTATAACTATTCTAATTAACTCTCTTCTTCTCCCACTACATGGTAAGCTCAATCTTTCCACCATTCTTTACCAAGATAAGTGTAACATATAGCACATAAATATTTAATAATAAGTGAACAGATCAACATAAATACAGCTATTAAAACCCATATAAATCATGTAAATGCTTCAGAAATAATGATAAATGCAATGTGCAGGTAATGAAACATGAGAAGTCCATACCATTCCTATGTAATTTACATGCTAAATCTACATAATAAAAGAGGTCACAATCGCCAAAACTTTTAGAAGAAAAAAGTGAAGAATATCTTCATAATCTTGAGGAACAGATTTTGTTTTTTTAACTACACATGCAAAACACTAATCACAAAAGATGCCATTAATAGAGTAAAAAGAAAAGCCACACAGCAGGAGAATATGCAACCTAAGTATCCAACGAAGGACTTAGATACAGAATTCATAAATAATTTCTACAAATCCATAGAAATGGTCAAAAACAGGAATCGGGATTTCAGGAAAAAGTTATCCAAATACTTTATAAAAATATGAAAATCATTCATCATCATTAATAAGCAGGGGTATGTAAAATAAAGTCCACAATGATATAACAAAATGAAATGCATGTGTTAAGATTCTAACATCAGAACTGCCTAAATTTTAACACACATTTCCAATACCTCTATTCTTTAGAATACACCCAACAGGAATGAATACAGAAGGGCACAAAAACATGAAAAAAATGTTCAAAGTAACTTTATTATTCATGATAGTAAAACACAGGAAACCATTTAAATGTCTATTAAAAGTGGAAAGGATAAAGGAATTATGCTGTGTTCAGAAAACTGTATACTGTAAAGCAGCGAAAAATAATGAATGCAAAACCATGGGAAAATTTTGGATATTTGCAAAGTTAAAAAAAAAAAAAAAAAAAAAAAAAAAAAAAAAAAAAAAAAAAAAAAAAAAAAAAAAAAAAAGGCCCATTGAAAAACTAATCTATGGCAATAGAAGAATTGGATTACCTTTCAAAGAGAGTTGACTAGAGCCATATGGAGAGCTTATATGTTCACCTGGGTAGGAGTTACTCAGGTATATATTTTCATTAAACTTTGCTGGATTGTATATTTTGTGAGCTCTATATCTGTCATATTTCAGTTTATGAATATATTTAAATCTCTTCTAATGAAATTGTTCCAGAATCAAATAAATTGTAATGATGAAAGTCAAAATTTAAACTTAAAACAATTAATTTTAGCTAATTATGGAAATACTTACCAGAAAAGAATTTGATTGCCACTGTATCTCTCATAGCGTGCTCTTGCAGACATTAATCTAAAATATTTTAAAAAGTAAAAGTTTTAAAGATTTTAACTTAAATTTTGTTTTAAAAATTCTATTATAATCACCTAAACAGTAAATGATCAGATTGCTCACTAAATTTTTCACTAAACTACAAGTTTATAAATATATACATTAAATGCAATAAATTTTCAAAAACACAATCAGATATTAAATGGCAACAAGTACAATACTCTTATGTACATTCTACAACCTGTCAATTCACATTAAATAATGTTCTTTTTTAATATGAAAAATATACATTTGTCTGATTCATGATGAATACTCATGTGAATAGCAGTCATTGGCAGAGGAACATACACACATACAAAATATGTTGAATAAATATATAAATTTACTTGTGTTTTAAAAATACTTCTAGTATTACTAGAAGAGCTCTAGTTTTCATTTTTCTTCTTTTTTGACATATACTAACATCTGAATTATGTTATGTAGAAAATATAAAATAATGAGTCCCAAACAATTATATTTCAACAATCTGGTTTATAATCCAAAACTTAAAAGAACAGCCAGAAAAAGTGATGGATAAGCTGGTCACGGAAGGAAAACACATTTTAATTCAAATGTTATGCAAAGTCATAATAGTTCTTTATAGCACTCAAAAGTGTTTTTATAAATATAATCACAACAATATAAGGTAGTAGGAGTGAAAACACCTTTTACAGATTAGGAAAGTTCATGGGTTTTGTCCACAGGAGCTTATACCAAATCAAGAGCCCTGCTACTGTATCACGTATTATTCCCACGTTCAGCATGTGACATGGTAAATATCAATAGCAAGTACAAAAAGAAAACACTTTTGTTTTTACTAGCTAGCACATACTGAGCACAGTGCTTTAATTTAGACAGTTACAGCTGACCTTTGAACAACACGGGTTTGAACTGCACAGGTCCACTCATACATGGATTTTTTTTAACAAGTAATGTAAATGTATTTTCTCTTCCTCATGATTTTTCTTACTAATATTTTCCCACTAGCTTATTGTAAGAACACAATATATAAGACATGTAACATATAAAATATGTTAATCAACTGCATATGTTAGTAAGACTTCTGTTCAACAGTAGGCTATTAGCAGTTACATAATTTTGAAGGAGTCACAAGTTATACACAAATTTTCAACTATGTGAGAGGGTTCGTGCCTCAACCCCCAAGTTATTCAAGGGTCAACTGTATTTTCATTTAATCTTCAAAACACTGTAACAAAAATAATCTTATTATCCATATTTTATAGAAGGCAAACTACAGCTTACATATTAAGGCTTGCTCAGGGTACAATGGCCAAAAACAAAATAAGGGATAAGAAATGCAAATTCTGATGCTTATCCTAAAAAGCCCCTAAAAGATGTGGTCCCTGCAACTATTTATCCAAACTCATTTAAATAGCTTCATAGCACATGGTCTTAAACACAGCATTACACTTACCTAAGCTGATGTTCCCTGAGGTTTGATAATATTTCCATTCCATGAAGATAAGAATAAATAATATTTAAGTCCTGCATAATAGAAAAGATTTTAGATTATTTTTCAAAATAACTTTAAAAATATTACACCCCACAATTCTGATTTTAAGCAAATAATCATTTCTGATAGAACTGTTAACAATGAAAGAATCATAAAAATCTCTGAATTATAAGAGATCTGAAAAGGTGGAGAAGAACTCACTCAACTCACATGCCACCCCTCCTCAACATGGCTGATGGCCTGTACTCGAACAATGCCAGAAATTCAAAACTCACTATTTCATATGAAAGTCTATTTTATTTCTAAACAGATGTTAACCTTTCTTCTACAGTGACATCCAATAGTCTTTTAAACCTTAGGGAGAAGAAAAAATGGTGATGCACTCCTGGAAAGCTCTCCTGGAAATTATAACAAAGAAAACAACCATAATTCAACAAATGATTCCCTTTGTAACTCTAAAACACAGCTCAGAGACCCATTCATTGCATCAAAGTACCTGCAGGTGGGCAAAGAGGGGCAAACTGAGGAGGGAAGGGGTGTGCAAAACCGCAGGCAATGAATCCATGCTTGAAACTGCGACTGAGGGACAGAGGAGGAAGGTGGCAGGTAAGCACTCGGGACTTCCCTCAGTGTGGGACAGAGGAAAAGGGAGGCCCAGAAGCTGGGGCTGAGAGCCGCAGACTTCACTTTGGCCCCCAGGAGGTGCAGACAGGGTGCCACAGCTCAAATTCACTCAGGTTCTGAGAGGAGGGGGAGCAACAGGGTGGTGGTAAAATGCAACCCGAGTCCTCCCTGTCTGGGAAAGAGGAGAAAAAAGGCTGCAAGTGTGCTTCTCTTGCCACAGGCAGTCAGGCAGTCCTGCCTGAGGGGCCAGCATATAAAATTTACTTGTAAAACAGCTGATTCCAAAACTCATGGCAGAGACCTTGGGACAAACCGAACACAGAAAAGTTAAGCTTGCACTGAACGAGGCCCACAGTGCCAGACAGGAAAAAAAGACACTGGTTACCATACCCCCACCGGCCCTTCCAGACCTCTGTTCCCCCCACCTCTACCTGGTATCAGCAGTCAGCCCCATAAGAAACTGTAGGTAGCAGTGTCAGGTAAAGGAGCAGAATATATATAAACAGAGAGGCAGCCAGAATAAGTAAACAAAGAAATACGTCATAAAAGAAAGAGCAGCAGACAACCCCAGAAAACATGATGGAGGCAGCCTAACAGAGACAGCCTACAATGGTTATAAGAATGCTCAAGGAACTTGGTGAAAATTCCAACAGACAGTAAGCATAGAGAAGGACAGAGAAGCCATAAAAAAAAAAAAAAGATGAGACATAAAGATTACAAAAACTGAAATAAAGAATGAAATAGGTGTTGCCAGACTAGAGGATGCAGGTGCAAATCAGTGACTTGGAAGAAAAGGTAGCAGAAAACAATCAGAACAAAAAAAAGGAAAAAGAATCCAGAAAAACGAGGACAGTTTAAGATTCCTCTGGACCAACATCAAAATGTAACAACATATGTATCATAGGAGTACCAGAAGGGAAAGACGAACAGCAAGGTATCAAGAACTTATCTGAAGAAATAATGACTGAAATTTTTCCTAAACTGGCAAAAAAAAACCCAAAAAACAAACAGACACACAAGCACCCTAGCTGATGACTTCTGCAAGATGGCCCAGTTTGTCAATATTCTTCTTAAAATATGACTTTCTAAAATTATCTTTTTCTAAAGGGACTCAAAGTGATATTAATCTACCACTATACAAAAGAGATGTACACTGGGACAACCCTCTTGTTCACTCCGTGAAAGAGGTAGGAAACCTTTCTCTAGCCCTCATTCAGATAACTAGGTATTAAAAACCCCAGGATAATATAGTATAACCTCAGCTAAGAGCAGTCATAGCAAAAGGAGAATCAAGAGCAGTCTACATTAGGGACAGAAAAAAGTATTCTGCCAGTGATTCTATGCAGAATGTTGATGCAGTGATTACAAATAAGTTGCAATTCTCTACAAAAAATGTTACCTCCTTATTCTCTTATAAGGAATAATGCCTTAATACCAGGGCAGACTGCTCCCAAACACTGTTTTCCTGATTTGATATGCAAATAACCAAGAGGATTATCAGATGACAGAAGAAAATGAAAAGAGATCTAAGTAAACTTGTTTTCCAAAAGGTTAATAAAACATGGAGCCACTAAGAAAACAGTATTAATCTTTGAATCTGTTGATTACAACGCCAATTAACCATCACGGACTCAATAACCACACATATCTCTGCTAAATGAGAGAGAAACGGCTTTTTCTAATAAGTTTTTTTTTTGGAACTGAACTGGGGGCCTTACCGCATTCAGGAAGCACACCCCAGTTCAGCATGTGGGTCTGCCTGGGCTGGAGCCGGGATTCGATCCTTGGTCCTCAGGGCTTCAAAGCAAGCGCTTAACCCGCTGAGCCATCCCAGCTTTCCCTAAGTAAGTTTTTTAAAGGATGAGTAGATTTAAAAGAGGAAACCACAGCAAATGAGAAACGTCTATAAAATTCTGGATGGGAGTAGTGATATGGTAAACTGTATTTCTCAAAATGGCTACAATATTTTTTATCCCGTAAGCTCTCTTGCAAGTGGACCTTACCATTTTCTCATCAAAAATTGGAATCTATGTGCCCTCACCATGTATCTGGGTTTCTCCTGTGATTTGTTCTGACCAAAAGAATGTAGAAGTGAGGCTGTGTAAATCTAAAATTCAAGTATCCTGCGACCACCAATGTTGTGAGGAAGCCCAAGCTAGCCTCACACTGTCAGAGAGAGACCACATGGAATAGCACCAAGGGACAGATATGTAAATGAACCTCTTCTCAGACTAGTCCCACTACCAGCTGAATGGAACTAAAAGAAAGATCCCAGTCCAGGTTCTGCGGAGCAAAACAACCAAACACCCAGCCAAAATCTTCTGAATTGAGGGAGTAAATACGATTCCTGGCAAAAGTGACTCATAGTGGGCTCGCTGAGCCTTGAAGACCCACATCAGGATCTCTCTCCACTCCCGGAGTTTATAATTAGAATTTATATTAACTTTTTTTCTTTTTTTATTGTTAAATTTAACGGGGTGACATTGGTTGGCAACAATTAGACAGTTTCCCTATGTACAAGTCCACATCACATCACCCATGCATCGCATTATGTGCCCACCTCCCAGAATTAGATCCCCCTCTACCATACATCTGGTGCCCACTCCCACCTACCCCAACAACTCTCCCTCCCCCCTTCTTCCCCCTCTCCAGGTAACCACCAAACTATTGAGTGTGTCCATAATGCTGGTGCCCTCTCCCTCCTCCCCTCCCTCTCTCCTTCCCCACTCCTCCCCTTCCCTCAGGCAATCACCAAGTTATTGAGTGTGTCCATAGGTCTCTGTGTCTTTGTTATTTTCAGTTTTATATTCCACCTGTAAGTGAGGTCATATGTTTCCGGATTCTTTCAGTCTGACTTATTTCGCTTAATAAGATGGTCTCTAGGTCCATCCATGTTGTCACAAATGACTGTATTTCATCATTTCTTATCGCTGAGTAGTATTCCATTGTGTAAATGTACCACATCTTTATCCAGTCGTCTATCGAAGGGCATTTTGGTTGTTTCCATGTTCTGACCACTGTGAACAGTGCTGCGATGAACATGCGGGTACAAACATCTTTAAAGATTAAGGTCTTCAGGTTTTTTGGGTAGATGCCCAGTAGAGGGATGGCTGGGTCATATGGTAATTCCATTCGTAACTTTTTGAGGAATCTCCATACAGCCTTCCATAGTGGTTGTACCAGTTTACATTCCCACCAGCAGTGTATGAGGGTTCCCTTTTCTCCACAGCCTCTCCAGCACTTGTTATCCCTTGTCTTGTTGATTATAGCCATTCTAACAGGTGTAAGATGGTATCTCATTGTGGTTTTTATTTGCATCTCCCTAATTGCTAGTGAAG
>PVKE010017922.1:0-30162 GCA_004027555.1 Craseonycteris thonglongyai
GGGAGTGGGCACCAGATATATGGTGGTGGAGGGGGAGCTGATTCTGGGTGATGGGCACATAATGCGATGCATGGGTGATGTGATGTGGACTTGTACATCTGGAAACTACCTAATTGTTACCAACCAATGTCACCCCATTAAATTTAACAATAAAAAAAAAAGAAAGAAAGTGTGGGCTGAGGACTCCCCGCTACATCTAAGCATCCCTACACTGTCACTCAGCCTGGAGGAAGAGGGTCCACCCACCGGAAGAGAGGCTGCCCACTGGAAAAGGGACCGGCCCCTGGAAGGGGCCACCAGGGCAGGAAGGATGAATGTTGCGTTTGCTTGAATCCATGGAGCAGAGGGAATGTGAAATTCAGGTACATACAGGAGCACCTGCACACACTATGGTTTAGCTTTAAGAAATGTATCAAAATCCTGGGAGAGATGCTGAACATGGAGCTGAGCCTCAGGGCCCTCCAACCTGGGGGTGCGAGTCTTGTCCCAGGCAGGCAATGTCCTCCCGATGCCCAGCCACCGCGCCTTCACTGCCAGAGCAGCAAATCCAATTCACTTCCCCAAAGGCCCTTCCAGAGCCTAACGCTTGTCACATGTTGGTCTTCCGAGATCGTAGCTTACATACCACCTACAAGAATTTTGAAAAACTGACCTCAACCTGTCACCAAAATATATTTCAGGTTAGAATCTACAATTTTTCACCATTGTTTAAAATAGTTAATGACAAATGTTATCATTCCTAGAATATTATAAATTTTGTATTTTAAAATAAAACTCTTCACCTCCCTTTTGTAAATGAATACAATAAAATCTCAATACCATAGTGAATTTCCTACTGTCATTCATCTAAAAATCATATGAATAAATTCTTTTTCAACACTAAGAAAATTAACAACAGTCCTTTTCCTCTTTGAACTGATATTTCCATTCATTTCCCTCATGAAATTTTATACTAATATAGTGTTATGTTTAAAAGTATTTCACTGATCATCCTATGATGCTTATTTGCAACAATAAAAATATGTGTTCAATCAAAACTTAATTTATTCTCTTTTTATGTAACAATAGGATTTTAATTTTTTTTAAGATTTTATTTTATTGTTTGAGAGAAAAAAAGAGAGAGAGAGCAGAAAAGAGAGAGACAGAGAGAACGGGGAGGGCCCAGAGCAGTCTCCATAGTTGCACATCATTAGTTGTGACATGGTTTCATTCCACATGAAATGTGGGGCCACACGGGGCAGGAACCAAACTGAGCGCCTCCTGCATGGGAGGTGAGAGCCTTACCCGCCATCCCGGCAGTTACCAGTGGCGCTGCAGTTCAGCATATGGACTCACATGGGCTGGCGTGGGGATATGATCCCCAGACCATGTGATTGCAAGGCAAGCGCTCACCTTGCTGAGCTATCCCAGCATCCCCTTATTTTGTTTTTTTAAATGGAGGTGCTGGGCTGATGACTCCCAGCCACCACCAAAGTGTCCCAAAGCTGCCAGTCGACCTTACAGAAGCACTCAGAAGCCCACCGTTAGAGGGGCCACTACAAAGCATAAATAGATGGGAATGAAAGGAATTTTATTATAGCAATGTCACTCAGCTCTTCGAAATCCTTCTGAGTTACTTGCCAGAATCACATAGTCATCTATCATCAAAAAGTGTTCAGTGATTGATGAGCCAACAACGCCTTTAAGTTCTCTTTCAGTTTTGTTGGAAGGCGATGGAAACCACCAGAGGTGGCCGAGTCCTTGAGGCCCTCACTGGACAGACACTAAGAGAGTCCCTTTGTCTGGTGACACCCCAGGGCCATCCTATGATTAGGGGTGCATGGGAAGCCTGCTGTTCCCATCTTTTTAGAAGAGTCAGAGGACAGAGGCACATGGCAGGCAAAGGTCTCTCCAGACTCCTTCCCACGCCCCACGTGGCTGTCTGCCCTGATGCTGTATTCACTGCACTGGGTCAATTCCAAGAGCGACTCAGCTGATGTCAGGGTGTCAGGTGATAGCAATCACAACATCAAGCCCAGTCCTGCTGCACAAATAAGGGAAGAAGGTTGCAGCAGAAGACCTCACTCTTACCTCCAACCTCCTTTCTTCCTCTAATAAGCCAGAGTGGGACGAGGTCAGGTGTAGCTCTAGCACCTGTGGAGAAGAAAGTAACTAATAGGCTAAGAGGACAGAATAACTGAGTGGGTGCAATGAGAGGTACTGTTTTAGGTGAGGTGGTCAGGAAAGGCCCTCTGAGAACATGGCTTGAGCAAAGACCTGAATGTAGAGAAGGTGCCAATCATTCAAATATCTGGGGGAACAGCATGCTAAGAGGAGGGAACCTTGAGACATACAGGCCCCAGATTGGAAGTGGGCTTGGCATGAATGAGGTACAGCAAGGAGGCCAATGGGGCTGAAGCAGAGTTGGCGCAGGAGAGGGGGCTGGGGAGGAAGACAGAGAGGCCAGCAAGGGCCAGGGCTCTGTGTAAGGAGTTTGGACTGAGTGTGTCATGCAAAGCCATTGGAGATTCTTACACACAGAAGGGTGATCTCATATGTTTTGTCACTCTTGCTGTTGTATGAAGAACGGACCCTGGGGACAGGAGGAGAGATGTCAAGAATGGAAGCAGAGGCTGTGGCAACAAGCTCCCCAGGAGATAGCGGAATCATGGCCCAGGATAGTAGGTGAGAAGGTGATGAGGGTATATCTAGGCATAGAGACAACAAAATTGGCTGCTGAAGTAAGTGCTGGAGATGAGAGAAAGGGTGGTAAGTGGGTACACAGGGGTAGTCAATGAAAATGGGGGTGCCTGGGGAAGTAGATATTATGTTGGGGTAAGGGAGGGTGGACCAAAAACTGTGTTTTGGACAAGTTATATTTGCAAAACGTCCTCAACATCCATGAGAATATAAAATCCAATCTCATTCAAGATCAGATCGGGAGTAACTGGCATGTGGAAGGTCACATGCCATGGGTAACATGAGATCACCTAACATGAGTGTGTAGCAGAAAGGTTCATGGCCCAAGACTGAGCCCTGGGCACAGAGAAGCTGAATGGAAGAAACAGAACTATCAACAGAGGTTCAAGAGGAGTAATCAGGAGGTAAGAGAAAGACCCGAGAGGCGAGAGGACAACCAGAGTGAGTTGGGGGGAGAATGGTCCAGCAGACCCAGGGATGCTGAGTACCTGAGAGCCTGGCCCCTGGGTTCTATGAAAAAGAGGTTGTGGGTGGCCGTAACAAAAGGGAGGACAGCGCTTAAGGACAAAAGCCTTCCTCAAACACTTGCAGGAGAGAATGCAAGGCAAGGAAATAGAGCCATCCTGCTCCATTCTGCCCAGGGAAGTGAGTCATCACTTTGCTCAGCATATTTATAATGTCGACACTCCCTGCAGGTTAATCACTTAATCGCTTCTGTCATCAGATCACCTGTCCAAGTATCACAGTGCATGTGTTCTAGTGACCCTTATTTTACTTAATGGCTCCAAAGTGCAAGTTAGTACAGACAAGACTCTTGAGTCATTTTGCCTGGAAATAAAAAGGTATAAGGAGAGAGCAAGGGGTCAGAGAAATGCCATGGTAGCTGGATGGGCTGTAGGATGGAAAGAAGATTTTATCTTTAAGATGGGACATAGGTAGGTTCCTATGAACCATTCAATAGGAGGGAGAAAAGATGCCAGAGAGAAAAGGGAGGGTTGCAGGAGTCAAGACTTGAGAAGCCCACCGGGGAGGTGATGTACTTGCATATAGATGCAAGTCAATTAGTAACTCCTGTGGTAGAAATATGAAGCAGTTCTTTCTTTAAAAAAAAAAAAAAAAGATTTATTTTATTGTTTTTTGACAGAGACAGAGAGAGACAGAGAGAAGGGGGAAGGGCCCAGAGCAGTCTTCATAGTTGTATGTCATCAGCCCTCAACATGGTTCCATTCCACACAGATGGGTGGGGGCTGCGCAGGGCAGGAACTGGGCTGGGGGCCTCCCGCACGGGAAGCAGGCCCCAGTTCAGCATATGGGTCTGCACAGGCCAGGGCTGGTCCCGGGGCTGCAAAGCGAGAGTTTAACCCGCTGAGCCATCCGGCTTCCCCAAGGTAGCTCTTTCCTGACTGCTCCTATCTTCTGAATGAGATCTCACCTAGAGTGTGCTCAGTAATGTCAGGTGGCTGTTCCTGCAGACCAGCTTCTCCTCTCCTGGCTCCCTAAGCAGGGCCATCCTCACTCTCAGACCAGACAGGCTGAGCTGCCCAGACCAATGGCACATTCTTTTGGAATCATCCTGCCGAACTCCAAGCAATGCTGTGCCTTCAACCCCTTTAAGGTCCTACTGGCTTCTAGAAGAGCTCAGAGGCGTCACCCATTAATCATTATTACAAGGTAGCTGTGAGCAGTTGCCAGCCGGCTGACACAGGCAATAAATGCATAAGAATGCATTTATTAACTCACCCATTAATAAGTATAGAACGGTAATCATCAGCAAACACTGAAAAAAGAAATCAGGTACTAAAGAAATTAGTTGACTTCAATAAGACAGTGAAAGCTATCAACTACAATTCAGATAAGAGGCACAATTTTATCTACCCATATCAGTTGATAGATAAGTTGAAAGCAGGTACCATAAAAATTAGGTAAGGGTGCCATTTGAAAGATATCATTTGGGGCTTGGCTGTGAAACCAACTCACAGCTAAAAAGCCTGGCCTTAACGCCTCCCACTGATTTAGCAGCCTGACAACTCTGAGATTTCACTGTGTTGCCTGTGGTTTGCCCTGTCTCAGATTCTCAAGCAGACAGCCTAAATCAAGTTCTTGAATCTTTGACCCAGGAAGCCTCAGGGTCAGGATCTTTGATCTAGGAGCCATCTGAGACCGTTAACCTGATCTATGCCCTGTGTCAAGTGGGTTTACAACATCTAAAGGGGGTAGGGGGGATGCATAGAGTTGATGACATAAATGAGACCCATGGCTTTAACGCTGTTGTGTTAATTTTAGAAATAAGTTTTAAGAACATCCTGGAAATCGTCTTTGTTATTTAATGTGTCTGAAACAATTAAAGAAACTGAAACAATAAAGATCTGAAATATTAACTTTGCAATTTCAATTATAAATGTGGAAGTGTTATTAGACTTCTGATTTTAATCTGAAGGGGTTACACTTAATGTGGTTACACTTGTAAAAAGTAATTACATTTTCAAAGCCTGATTTGCTGTATTATTTTCATTTGCTTTTTTTCCAGTTATAAAAATTACTTAGGTGCTTAGAAAAATTTGCTCATAGATTTTAAATCTGCCCTTGCAGGCATTTGGAGTGTTTAAAAGAATCAGATATATTAAATTTGAAGTTACATTAAATTTGCAATTAAAATATTTAAAGGAACTCAACCATGCTAGAAAAGAGTTAAATATGTAGTGGAATTCAGGGATGCTGGGATAACTCAACAGGTTGAGCGCTTGCCTTGCAACTGTGAGGTCCCAGGATCAAATCCTGACCCTGGCCCATGCAAACCCATATGCTGAACTGTGGCTCAACTGGTAAGCTCCGGGATGGTGGCGAAGATTCTCCCCTTCCCTATGGGAGGCCTCTGATTCAATTCATGAACAGCACAGCCCCACATCCACCTGTGTAGAATGAAACTGTCACGGCTAATAATGCACAACTATGGAGATTGCTCTGGGCCCTCCTCTCTTCTTTCTCTCTCGCCTTCTCTTAAAAAAAAAACAATGAAATAAAAATTTTTTTTTAATAATTACTGGCATTTAATATAGCAAGCAATGAAATAACTGAGCATTAGTTTAAAAAGTGAAAATGATCTTTCTCATTGTTACACCAAAATAAATAAATAAATAAATGTCTTATGAATAGAATAGCACGATTTGTAAGTTAAACTTAAAATGTTAAGAACATTTTGGGTTTTTTTAATTTATAATTGTAATGAAGTTAATTTATAAACAATCCATAAGTTTGAAATTGCACACCATCGTTGAGTAGCGTGACAAAATCTTGTGCCATCCTGCTCCGTTCCACCAGGAAGTGAATCATCCACAGAATATTCACATGCTCTCTGCCCATTAGTCACTTAGTATTCTGTTACCAGATCAACTGTCGCAGTATTGCAGTGCATGTGTTCTAATAACCCTTATTTTACTTAATAATGGCCCCATAGTGCAAGGGTAGTGATGCTGGCAATGCAGATATGCCAAAGAGAAGCCAAAAAGTGTGTCCTTTAAGTGAAAATATATGTATGGATAGGGAAAAGCATAGAATATATAGCAGGGGTCCCCAATCCCCAGGCCACAGACAGTCTGTGGCCTGTTATGAACTGGGCCACACAGCAGGTGGTGAGCGGAGGGCAAGCAAGCAAAGCTTCATCTGTAGTTACAGCCGCTCCCCATCGCTCACATGACCACCTGTGCTCCGCCTCCTGTCAGCTCAGCAGCATTAGATTCTCATAGGAGAGCGAACCCTACTGTGAACTGGTCATGTGAGAGATCTAGGTTGCAAGTTCCTTGTGAGAATCTAATGCCTGATAGAACTGAGGTGGTGATGCTAGTGCTGGGGAGCAGCTGCAAAGAAAGAGAATTAACATTAGCAGAGAAGTTCAACTGCATAGAGACCATAATAAATCAATTGCTTGCAGAATCATGTCAAAACCCTTAAATGAGTGAGAAGTGACATTAAGAAGCATTTGCTGCTTAAATCATCCTGAAACCACCTCCCTCATCTTCCTGGTTCTGCAGTAAAATTGTCTTCCATAAAACTGGTCTCTGGTGCCAAAAAGTTTGGGGACTGCTGATATGTAGGGTTTGGTACTATTAATATATGCAGTTTCAGACATCCACTGGAGGGCTTGGAACATATCAGATATGGGGGACTCTGTATACTTACCTTTATCAATGTGTTGTATATTTTCATGTGTTCTCATGTTGCTAATTAATATCCTTTCATTTCAGCCTGAAGAACTTCTTCCAGCATTTCTTGTAAGGCAGGCCTAGTGGCAGTGTACTCCTTCAGCTTCCTCTGGTAGGGGAAGTCTTTATCTCACTCACATTTCTGAAGGACAGCTGTGCTGGGTAAAATGCTCTTGGTGGAGCATTCCTTTCCTTTAACACTTTGAATATATCATTTCACTCTCTACTGGCCTGCACAGTTCCTGCTGTGAAATCCACAGATAGTCTTGTAGGGGTTCCTTTGTATGAGAGAATTTCTTTCTCTTGTTGCTTTAAAAATTCTCTCATTGTCTTTGATTCGAGACAGTTTTATTATACAATGTGTCTTGCAGAAGATGGTTTTGGATTGAAATTATGGGGTGACCTAGTAGCTTCATGAAATGGGATATCAAATCTCTTCCCAAGTTTGGGATGTTACTAGCCCATTACTTCTTTAAAGAAGCTTCCTGCCCTTTTTTCCCTCTCTTGTTCTTCTGGACTCCAATGACGTGTACAGTGTGTCTCCTATTTTGATGTCCTCTAAGTCCATGGGCTTTCCCCATTCCTTTCGTTCTTTTTTCTATTTGCTGCTATAACTATCGTTTCTTTTTTTTAATTGTTGGGGTTTTTTTTGTTTTATGGTTTTTATTTGGGGGGGGTTGACAGACAGACAGACAGACAGACAGACAGACAAAGAGAGGGGGAAGGGCCCAGAGCAGTCTCCATAGTTGTACGTCATTAGTTTTTGACATAGTTTCATTCCACGGGTGGGCATGGGGCTGTACAGGGCAGGAATCAGGCCAGGGGCCTCCTGCTGGAGCTCACCCCAGTGAGAACCAAACTGGGGGCACACCCCAGTTCAGCATATGGGCCTGCACAGCCCGGAGCAGGGATTTGATCCTCAGACCCCAGGGCTACAAAGCCAGCGCTTAAGCCAGTGATCCATCCTGGCTTTCCCTAACTGTATCATTTCAGATGACCTGTATTCACACTCACTGACTCATCCTGCTGGTTCAGTCTGCTCCTGAAGCTCTCTATTAAATTCTTCAGGTCAGTCACAGTATTTTTCAGCTCAAAAATTTCTCTCTGGTTCCTTTTTATAGTTGTCTCTTTGTTGTATTTCTTATTTTGTCCTTGTGTTGTTTTCCTGATTTTGTTAAATTGTTCATCTGTGTTCTCTGAGCACCTTTGGAATAAGTACTTTTTAATTCTTGGTTCTGCAATTCTTGTATCCCCATTTCTTGGGGTCGGTTACTAGACGTTTGCTGTCCCTTGGTGGTATCATGTTTCCCTGATTTGTTGTGACCTCTGTGTAGGTGTCTGCACATGACAAGAGGCGATCATAGGCTGTTGTACCAGTTGTATCATTTTAAATGGGACAGAAAACAACAGTACTGGCCCGTTTCAAACAGTACGAATAGTCAGCCTACTGACACCTTGGAATTAGCCCAGTGACACTGGGTTGACCATGTGTACTGTTTGAAACATAACAGTACCATTGTTTTCTCTTCCATTTAAACAGTACATCTGGGGATGCTGGGAAGCTCAGTGGTTGAGTGCTTGCCTTAAAATGAACTGGTAACCACCAAGATGGCTCAGTGGCAAAGGTTCTCACCTCCCATGCAGGAGGCCCCCAGTTTGGTTCCTGCCCCACACAGCCCCACATCCACCTGTGTGGAATGAAACCATGTCACAACTAATGATGTACAACTATGGAGAGTGCTCTGGGCTCTCTCTCATCTTCTCTCAAACAATAAAATAAATCTTTAAAATAAATAAATAAATAAAACAGTATGTCTGGTCAGCTTAGGCAGTAACCTCTTCTAGACTGTATCAACTGACTTCAAAAGGCAAGACTTCACCTTCGGATGGCAGCATGCTATGACCCTGGATCTAGTGGCACAGGGCACCAAGCGCAGGGGCCAACTGCAGACACACACGGAGTGGTGGGGTCAGAGTCAGTAGCAATGGCCTAGGCCAACTGCGAGTGACTGGCAGCTGTGGGGCCCTGGCTGTCAGCATGCACGCCTGTGGCTGCAAGGCTCTCCCCCTGGTGCAGCATGGCAGTGGAAGCTGGTAATGGCAGCTGGGTTGGGGTGGGCAGCTGCATAGCTGGAGGGGCTAGCTGCTGGTGAGCCCAATGGTATAGGCCAGTGGCAAGAGATAGGACCAGATTCAGGCCCACAAGCAGCTGCCAGGCCCTAGCTGTCACTGTGCACTTCTGGGCTGCAGGGTCTCGCTATGGGTGCACACACAGCAGCAGAGGCTGCCAGCGAGAGCGAGGCCAGCAGCATGCAAGCGCACAGGGGAGGGCTGGACCAAGCAAGGCACGGAGTGGCGCTCGGCTGCTGCCTCTGAAGACTGGGCTGGCTCTGGTGGGCAGAGGGTGGGAATGGGGAAGGGCCTTGGGCAGCTGGTGGCTGGTAATGCAAACACCTATGGAGCAAAAAAACAAAACAAACAAGCAAAAAAAAAAACAAAACATGAAATCTTCAGGGGCCCATGGCAACTGTGCTGGCCCTGGATTGCTTCAGTGGCGAAAGCTGCTGGGGTCCCCTTCAGAGCAGGCGCTGGGAGCCGTGGGCACGCAGCCCACTCTTCTTCCTATTCCTAGCCATCTCTGTGGGTCCAGCTTTGCCGCTGGGTGGGGTGAATCAAGTGGGTCTTCCTGTCCAGAAAGGCTGGGGATGCTTGTTGCTGACCCCGCGTTCCCCTCCCAGCAAGGGGAACGCCTTCGAGCTGGGGAGTCTGCTCTAGGCACTGAGCAATGCTGGCTCAAGGGAGGGGTGATGCAGGCCCAGTGGGGCCATACCTTCCCTTTCCGTGTGGCTATGCCTGGGTTTTTTGTTCCACTGTGCTACTGACATTTCTGAAGTGCACTCCAGGTCCGTCCCAGAGCTGTATTTTGTTCTTGCATAGCTAATTATTGATCTTTGTGGGGGAACGGAGGATGGGGGCTCTTACCATACCACCTTGCTGAGGTCGTCCCAAGGATCCCATCTTTTTTTTCTTTTTTTTTTTTTTTTAATTAATTAATTTATTCATTTATTTATTTTTGACAGAGCGGGAGAGAGAGAGATACAGAGACAGAGAGAGAACTGAACTAGGGGAGCTCCCAGTTCAGCATATGGGTCCGCACGGGCCGGGGCCGGGATTCGATCCTTGGTCCCCGGCGCTGCAAAGTGAGCGCCTAACCCATTGAGCCATCCTGGCTTCCCCAGGATCCCATCTTTAGATGAGGAAATTCAGGGCCAGAAAGGATAAACAATATAACAAACTTCATTTAATAATGTTCAGTGAGCCTGGGTTCCTGAACATAGTTGAATGAATAATGTGGCAGATGGTGGTCTAGATGCTGGAGACACAAGAGGGACAGAAAGTAAACAAAGAAGAAACTAAATCATTTCAATTAGAGGTAAATGATAATAGAGTAGAGAAGGGGGTTCTTGAATGAGTTCATCAAGGAAGGCCTCCTAGGAAATGACTCTGAACTAAACACTAAATGATAAGGAGGAGCCAACCGTGAAAGGAAAAATAATGCATCCAGAGAACTATACGCATAAGGGTCCTGGGACAGCAATGAGCTGGATGAGTTCAAAAAAGAGCCAGAAGGCCAGGGTGGCTGGAACATAGTGAGAAATGGAAGAATCAGTGATGTGCTGGGAAGTATTTTAACAACCGGCCTGCTTGGGGGGAAATAAAAAGTCATGGCTTATAGTATTTATACCAATTCCCAAGGTGTAAATACTTCCACCTACCAGCTACCAACATGAAATCACTAAATACAAAGTTGGAAAAAGGTACATGCAGCCAGCCCTGTGAGCAGGTGTGAGGGGCTTCGGCACAGCACTGAGTGTGCATGTGATGAAATCGAGAGACGCAGAAGGGCTGCTGTCACTCAGGTCCTGTAGCCACGTTGAGGAATTTGGATCTATTCCAGGATCACTGGGAAGCCAGTGGAAGATTTTAAGCAAAAAGTACCATTACCAGATTTATATTTCTAAGCATATGCTAAGCTCTGTATAAGAACTAACTGTCCAGAAGCAGAAGTGGAAGCCGAGAGACCAATTAGGAGGCTATTGCACCATCCAGGGTGATGGTGGTGGGCCTATCACACATGCAAGCAACTCCAGTGGAGGACAGGGAAAGAACAAAGAGGTTGGGGTTCGAATACTATCTGTGGAATGGCTACACACTTGACACTCATCCTGTTTATTGTCACAGGTGGATAGAACTCAAGCATAAGTGCACATTTCCCTTTCCCAGGGTGACATGAGGGATACATGCCATCTGCCATCCCAGAGCAAGGGAAGACAAGCCCCTGAGCAAACAATGGGGGGGGGGAGGGCGCTTGGGTCTGAAAAATAAATTATTTTCTCTACAGCTACCTTTTCTGTCAGGAGAAACACTTAGAGACTGAGTTGAAAAAGAAGAGCCTGAGACACGTACAGGGAAATTCTGGTCCCTGCTACTGAGTAATGCTCTGAATTCACTGTCCTCACCATTGTACGGCCTCCACTTCCTTGGGAATTCCCCGCCACAGAAAGTTCACAATAATCTTGACTTCTTGCTATTTCTAAGGCTGGAAATGGAATATTTGTGGAACTTCCTTTGCAAGAGGAAATGGTGAGCTTTAAATTTTCATCGAAAGAGAGGGAAGTAAAACTGTAATCCAGTTCTGTCAGCCAACATCACTGGGCAGGGCTAAGACTCCTTCATTTTTGGAGTGACCTCAGCAGAGCCCCCTGAGAGACAGCTGGGGTGGATCACAGTTGATCTGGACCTCAGCACCCCGCCCCACCCCTCCACCTGCACCCCTCTCTCAGGAGGCCTTGGACTCCATGTGCTGATATTGGAGATGAAGGGTGTCATCAATAAGAACTTTGCAGCCCCTGCCTCAGCCTGTTTCCCATGATGAGCCCCATGAGCCTCGCTCACCAGCCACTTAGCCTCCTCACAGCCTAAACCAGCTGCAGCATCTCTCACCCTCGCAAGACCTCACCCTGACCAGCGGGCTGGCACACCCTCTTGCTGAGAAGTCTCCCCAAAGCAGCTGCTGAAGAGGGAGGAGGGGGACGACTTCTCACTGAAAAGCAGATGCGACCCATCTATTGAGACGTAGACTGACCAGACATACCATTTCAAATGGGACCGAAAACAACAGTATTATCCCATTTCCAATGGTATGTCTGGTCACTCTAACATTGACCAGCCTGAACTTAGTGAACTACACAAGAAATGACTCTGTGTTGCAGGAGCCACTTCTCTGACCTCTGTGGCCAGTGCAGGCCTCCCAGTGGTCACCCTCACACGTGAACAGTCTCAGATCCAGGCATAGAAGGCAGACACAAGCCCCCTCACCCAGTTCTGTGCCTTCCCCCAAACTCCACTAAAGTAACATGAAGAGGATCTTCAAGGGCACAAACCCATGAGGATGGGTGACCGGAGACAGCAACAGTGGGAGACAAAGTCACATTCACAACAGAAATTCAAGTTCCCAGCCTCACACACAAGTTTCTGTTTTGTTTTGTTTTGTTTTTAAGCAAAAATAAACGTGAAAGTTGAAAAGCAATTGGATGGTGGCAGCTGCTCTTAGTGAGCAGAGGAAAGTGAGTGAGTGTGAAGGGTCAAACAAGGAAGATGTCTGGGAGCTACAGAAGAAGTAGTGAGAGACCAGAGAAGAACATATGCTGTACAATTCTGCAGTGGCAGAAAACAGATCAGGGTTGCTTGGGTCTCAGGAGGTAGGAGGGGGGCTGAAAAGAGGCGTGAGCCAACGTAGGAGGTGCTGGGAGTCCCAGCCACACCACTCAGAGGGTGGGAGTGGCTTTGTCCTCAGGGGTCCTAACAGAGCCCACAGGGGCCAGGCCAACACCGAGAGCAGGGTTCTCCAACCCAGTGGCCTAGCCAGCCATCCAATGCCAACACGCACAGCCAGCAGGCCGCACCCATGTTCTCAGACCATCCAGTCAGCTTTGGACTTGCCCACTCTCACATAGACACAGAAAAGCTGGAATCACTAATCATCTACAGAAAGTTTCTAGCCAGATGGGAATCAAAACAAAACAAATCAATCAAAAGGCAGGAGGAAGAAAGAGACTTTACAAAGAGAAGGATACTTAAAAAACAGAAAGACTATTAGGGATCCTCTCAAAGTAATAAGATAGTAAAAACCTGAAATAAGAACTATGGGGGTAAGAGGGTGGGAGAATAAATATTCAAAGAAAAAAGAAAATGTGATAATAAATGAAAACTTAATGAAAGAGCCAGGAGATAATGTTAAGCAAATTTCCTAAAAAGTAAAGCAAAAGAATAAAGACTTAGAAAATAGGACAGAAGAAATAAAAACATTAAAGGACAGACCTAGGAGGCTCAGAAGCTGAAAATAAAGGATCTGGAATAAAAGAGGGAGAAAAAAAAAAAACAAGAGGAAAGGTTAAACAGGAAAGGAAAAGTACCTAGTTTTCTAAGAGGGCTCAGCTCTGAATACATTTACAGCTTCTTAACAATTCAACACTAATCACAAAGTCATTCGAAACTACATCAGGAGACCAGGAGGTGGAAAAGTAGGTGGTAGAGGCTGTGTGGTAGAGGCTGAGGCCAGACAAAGAGCCTATGTTCTTATTTTCTAAAGTGGGAAGATTACTGTTAATGTCTAAATCTTAAAGTTCAAGAAGAAATAAAACAAGCATGTCATTACAAAATGAGGATTAAATATCAAATGGGACACAGGAGGGAAGAAGGTTGGAATCTGATGTTTTTTGTAACAAATCTTATAGAACGATTTGACTCTTTGCATGCAGAATTTTAACTTACACACACATGCACAGAAAATAATAAGACTACTATTTTTCAAAATCATATTTTAAAAGAGAAACAGTCTCAACAGTCTCACTTCAATCATTAAAACTCACTTCTAAGTTAGCCCACCAAGGGCAAAACTTCATACAGTCAAAATAAAAATTGTCTCACATGTGACCACCACACCATCTTTACTCCAAAAAGCAGCAATTAACCCTTTTCCTATTTAGAAAAGTGCAGCTCACTGCCATGTTCATTTAATTGTACATGAACACACTCTTTGAGACTAAAGCAAATCTGACTGGTTTGCAATGTGAAAATAGGATATAAAAACAGTTCTGGAGTTATTTCTAAACAGAACTTGTCTCTAATCCTAAAGTACAGAGTATATATGATGATCACTATTTAATAATTTTTTCACACATTGGAATGCTACGTTTTCTAGGATTTGACATTTTCAGCAGTCGAGATTCACGATATTATGTAAATGGAAATACCACTACTAAAACCAAAATGCTATAAACAGAATAATGTCATTTGTTTTCAAAGACTATATCAATACACTAGAAGGATGGAAAAATAATAGGAAAAAAAACAAACTATTTCATGCCAAGCTTTGGGGTTAAGGTTAGGACTGTAATCTGCAAGTATTCTCAGGGCAAATGGGAAATGGGTTAAAGAGGAAAGAAACAGCCTAAGTGTGTATCTGTGCACATCTGCGTGGGTGGATAGTGTGTGATCTCCCATGGAGGGCACTTTGGCAATATAGTGCCATTAAACTGTAAACACTGATTATCCCCAGGATGATATAAATATTTGCCTTTATTTCCTTTTCTTTTTCTTTTTTATTCTTTTTTTTTTTTTTAAGATTCATTTTATTGTTTTTGACAGAGACAGAGAGAAGGGGGAGGGTCCAGAGCAGTCTCCATAGTTGTACGTCATCAGTTCTCGACATGGTTTTGTTCCACACAGGTGGGAGGGGGCTGCACAAGGTGGAAACTGGTCTGGGGGCCTCCTGTATGGGAAGCATGCCCCCTCAAGCCAGAGGCCAAACTGGGGGGCGAGAACCAAACTGGGAGCTTCCTGCATATGGGTCTGCACGGGCTGGGGCCGGGATTCGATCCTCAGTTCCCAGTGCTGCAAAGCAAGCGCTTAACCTGCTGAGCCATCCTGCTGCCCCCTTTTTATTTTTCTTGCTCTTTGTTTTTGTTCAACTTAAAATAGCTAGCAACAAAAACATAAAAAAAATATCTCAAGCACTTGGCTCTGCAGTTATCTTTGGTTGATGACACTTGATTATTTATTTCTTGCTCTTTTCCCACATGCATTCACATCACTATCATAAATATATCTCTAAAAGCGTACAGCAGGCTTTAAACTTGTATATTTATATCCTAATCAGACAACATGATTCAGTTATTAGTTTTGAATCTAATTATTCTTCTCCCAACACAGAAGCTTATTAAAACCAATAAGCATAAATAAACTAGTATTAATTAGTTTTCCAGGTAGTCTCAAACCTCAGCAATTCCCTTGCTTCAGCTTCCTCTAGTCATGGAGGATTTCCGCCTGGAACACAGACGAGAGCAAAAGCGAACTCCTTCAGTGAGCGCATCTGCAGGATCTGGCAGCAGGCCAGGCAGATGGGTCCGAGGGACAGCGGACCTGGCTGGTGGGACAGCCTGCATGACCTCACATTCTGTCTTGTCACAAGACGTACAGCTCTTGGCCTTTGGTAGAGATAGCAAGTGTCACAGCTCAGGAACTCAAGCAACAATCTGGGAAGTTTATGTTTTAAAATGACACCTGTCATCGTTGTTCTGAGACTTTCGGGACCCAGGACCTCACACGCTTCGATGGGATTTCTGAAATATTTCATATGTTTCTTAAGATTTTTGTGCAAGGCATGAAAGTCACAGGACCTTTCCTCAACAAAACGTTTTCTTCCACTCATGAACAGTTCTGTCTTCAACACCGTGTGTCCCGCTCCAGGTCCCTCTCCTCGTAATGAAAGGATAGGAGGAAGGCCTCTGTGGCTGGGCGTAGCAGCCAGCCAACCTGTCTTTATTGTCTTCTGGCAATTTATGACTTCATTTTTTAGGTGTAAGCCTGTAATTTTGAAATTTAATGGGTATGAAGAAGAGAATGTAAACTTTTCACTTTTTGTTTTTCCAAATGGTTTATCAGTTCCCAAAAGCCACTTTTTATTAATAATTAATCCATACTTTCCCTCTAGTGTTAAATAGCCGGAGTTCATCTGAAGAGTAGCCTTGTGGGCCGCAGCTGCGGAATTCCTGCACTGAAACACACAGGGTGCTGAGACAACACTCACTTCCCTCTTTTCACTTTGTTTCTGCGAATTCTCTCTTTCCAAACTCTGGAAGGAGGCTGGTTCAATCTTCTAGAAATTTCCAGGGCCCATAGACAAAGCAGAACTAACCAAGGTGAGGAAATGTGGGAAATGCTTCGCTACTCAGTTAAGCTTACCCTATATGGTGATTCAAACTGTCCTAACCTAAATCGTCATTTTCTTCCCCAAACCATTTCCTCCTCCAGACTTCTCTGTTCCTACTGTCCAGACGCAGGGTGTCTTGATGTCATCCTGGAGCCTGAGCAAGCCCAGGACCCATGGCGTGGGGCCCCCCTTCACTGTGCGCCTCTCAGATGCGCCCCATTGGCCCTGTCACTGCCGTCCCAGCCAGGCTGTCCTCACCTCTCACCTGGAGGAACAGTGACCTCCAGCCCGACTCAGTCCCTGTGCTAACCCACTGGGCCCACCACCATCAGAACCCTGCACATCACTCACACCAGCATCACACCACGTCTTTGCTCACGGCACCTGGACCTCCTCCATGCTGTTGAGCGTACCTGTCAGGCCCTCCACCACCGGGCCCAGCGGCCACCCTCAGGCCCCGCCCCTCAGGCCCCGCCCCTCAGGCCCCGCCCCCTCAGGCCCCGCCCCTCAGGCCCCGCCCTCCCTGCCTGGCCAATCTCTCCTCCTTACTCTGACACCGCTGTCTACCTCCTAAATGCTACTTCTCTCCTCTCCTACCTCCAGTCTGAAGTGGGTTTAGGGATACGTATTCAAGTATTGAATAACACAGGTGATGCCCAATCTTAATTTGTACAATTTTAAACTACCCTGCACCTTAACGCCCATTATTGACTTTTCTCATTGGGCCAGTGGCCCTCCCCAAAGCAAAGTTCCCAGGTCCAAGGTCAGGCCTTGCTTTTTTCAAGCTCTCCTTTTAAAAGATATAAATGCACTCTATTAGGCCCTGGACATTTTGCAGCAAAGGTTTTATCAGACCACTTTCCCCTAAGTCAGGAAAGAGCTGGGGGCAGAATGGGACAGGTGACAGAGCAAGGTGAGAGGTGTGTGGCCCACCGTGTGCCTCCATGTGGGTGGGCCGGGGCCTCAGCTCCCACCACTCCCAGGACACCTAACATGTTCCCCCTTCTGGCTTCTGCTTCCCCGTGCCCTTACCTGCCCCTCCTGGGTGCGCACGTGCACCGTGACTGGGGTTGCCTCACCGCTCACACCTCCCTTGGCCCTTCACCCCACACTTCCCCTGTTAAGGATCCCACATCGCCCGCTCTGGCCACGGTCTCTCTGAGCTCTCAACCCATGCGTGCATGTCCCCCTGCATGAGCATCACAGGCTCCCCACACACACATCATCTGCACCATTTCTCTCAGAATGTGGCGCTTTGGTATTCCTTCCAGAACGGCTGTGACCCAAATGCATCCGCCACGTAAGTGGGTACTGATAGTCTGCAAACCCCGTGTCTGACCAGTCCCACGTTGTGCTGACTCCACCTCCTCACAGCTCAGATCACCCCCTTCTCTCCATCTACTGCCACCACCAGGGCCCCACCCTCCCTGGCTCTCAGCGGGCAACTACACAGCCTTCTCCCCTCATTTGCTCCCTCCCCTTTAGAATCCATACAGATCGTTTAAAAACACAAATCTCATTTGGTCACTCTTTTGCTTAAAGAGTAAAACATTTCTTCTCTCTCTGTCTCTGTCTCTGTATCTCTCTCTCTCTGTCAAAAATAAATAAATAAAAATAAATAAAATATTAAAAAAAAAAAATAGGGAATCCGGGATGGCTCAGTGGGTTAAGCGCTCACTTTGCAGCTCCGGGGACCGGGGATCAGTCCCGGCCCCAGCCCGTGCGGACCCATATGCTGAACTGGGAGCTCCCCCAGTTCAGTTCTCTCTGTGTCTCTGTCTCTGTATCTCTCTCTCTCTCTCTCTCTCTCTGTCAAAAATAAATAAATAAAAATAAATAAAATATTTTTTAAAAAAAAGAGTAAAGCATTTCAAAACTGCCTTCACAATAAACCCAGAGATCTTAACACGCTTACATGGCTGCCTGAGACCCGGCCCTGCCAACCTCCTCAGCCACATCTCATGCCACTTTGCCCCTTCCTTGGCTTCTGCCACACTGGTCCTCTTCTCGTTTCTCTGACCCACTGCAGTCCTTTTAGCTTGGGGCAGAGGCCCACACTGTCCCGTGGTGTGAGGCAGGACCTTGTTCCTCATGTCCACCTCCCTCTGGCTGCGTCCTGCCCTTCCTATCAGCTCTCTCAGTGACTCTCTGTGACCTTCAGCCTAGATCAGGCCCCCCACCCAGCATGGGCACCATACGGCTCCCTCAGAGCAGGGCTGCCCCGTGACGTTCAGAACCCTGTCTTCATCACCACTCCTCGGCTCCTAGCATGTTTCTGGGTCAAAGTCGCCATCTTCTGTGAGTGAGTGAATGACTGAATGACTAAATGAATGGATGAATTGATAATGCTTAACAATTATCCCAGCCCGCTGCCCACTATGGACACGCGTGCATTCTCCTCGGAATCCCTTTGACGACAACCTGACTTGTGGCCACACCTGACAGGCCAACAGCAAGTCTGTGCTTTCCAGTTCAGTCAAGGAGGGGCCGAGACAAGCAGAGGAAGGCCCCCCTCCCCTGCATGGTGGGGGGAAATAGCCCAAGCAAAGGGGAGAGGTGGGAGAACGTGGGCCACCTCGGGAGAAGGGAAAAGAGACTAAGTGACCACTTGCACAAACACGGCCTCGTGGAATCTCCCAAACCCTGTGACGTAAGAATGACTCGCCCGGTTTTACGGATGAGATAATCAGACTCGAAAAGTGGAGTAAGTAGCCTGCGCACAGCCCCACAGCAGGGCACACAGGCACAGGGGGCCTCATGCCTTCACGCCCCCAGCCTCATCTGGAACAGCCATCCCCGCTACCCACATCTAACGCCTCAAGACACAGCCGCCACGCAGCCTCCACGAAGGCGCCCGCTTCTCGGCATCAGCTCCAGTCACCCTTTCCCGTCTGCTTCTGTGTCGTCACAGGCGTCCTTTCACCGGCACGGGCCTGCCCACCATTAGGCGCAGCTCTGCCACCTGTTTCCCCAGAGCTTCGGATGCCGCGGCTTGCTGCGCAGGGTGTCATGGGGCTGTGAGCTGTAGGGACATTGCTGTCCTGGGGAGCCACAGTGCCTTGAGCAGCCCTGTCGGGGGCAGAACAGCTGACTGGGAACAGCACTAAAACCCCACAGCGTGGCGTGCAGAAAAGAGAAAGTTAAGGTTGTTTTGTTTTTCCTTGGATGTTCATTTTTAAATCAAAATGCTCCAAAACTCCTCCAGCCTTTCAGACTGAGAGGCCTAAACTTTCCTGAGGGTAATCAAGGGCCCAGATGGTCCTTCGTGTCCAGGAGTGTTCAACCTGTTGGCTTCCCTGGGCCACACTGGAAAAAGAATTGCCTTGGGCCACACATAAAATACACTCACCCTAACAATAGCTGATGACCTAAAAAAGGTTGGAAACACATCTCATACTGTTTTAAGAAAGTTTACAAATTGTGTTGAGCCACACTCAAAGCCGTCCTGGGCCACATGCGGGCTGCGGGCCACAGGTTGGACAAGCCTGGTGTAGACTTTCTATGAAGCAAGGCTGAGTCATCATTACCACTTAACAGAGGACATAAATTGCTACTTCCTTCTAACTTATCAGCAATTGCTCTATATTTCTGTACTAGAAAAGGAAATTATTTTTGTTTGTATTCAGCAAGATAAATGAAATTTGCCATTGAATTAATGAAAAAGTATGTTATCTATTTGTGACTAAACCACACATGTGACAGAGAAAGATTCTACAAAATGAGGGTAAGGAATGGGTCTGGGGGGGTCGGGGGGAGCTCTGGAAGCAAACAACATTTCAGGAGCACAGAGGTGCCATGAAGCTGACCATGGTCAAGTTCAGGGTAATCATGAGCTAAAGAATGGGCAGCCAGGACTGGAAGAACCTCAGCAGTCACCTGTCTAGCCTCCTCCTTTTATAAATGAGGAAATCCCAGAGATATGTGGGAATTATTGTAGGTCACTCAACTGGTCAGGGTCACAGTCAGATCCAAGGAAGCCTCCTGCCTCTCCAACCACACCCGCCGTACCTGCCACCCCCAGCCCTGTGGCACAATTGCTATAATCAGGAGCCTGTCCTGCCCAGCAGCCAGGAATTTATACCAAAGGAGGAAGGCGCGAACCATGCACTGGGCTATATTTGCATACAGAGTTAGTCAGCCTCACACTGTATCAAATGCATGTATCGACACTTACCAAAAAATGCTTGAAATATTGTAAAGTCCCATATAATTGTCAGATTTTCAATGTAATTATCATATGATTTGTATCTGGGAGGTTAACTCAAAAGTACTAACTTTATCTTTGGCCTTTTTATTTTCACAGCTAATATATCTATGTATCTGGAATCAGAATTTGGCCCCAAATGAAAACATCTCATTAGGTTCTTGATTTACCTTATTGGAAAATTCATCAAATCAATCACGTGAAAGAAATTTGGGATAAAATGCATGTCATCTTGGAGTCTCTGACAAAAAGGGGAAGGACAGTCATATACAGTGGTAGTCAGAACAGGTTACATTATCCCACAGAACCAAATAAACCCTGAAATCTCAGTGACGTAACACAGTTAAAGGTTGTTTTCTCACTGACGCAAGGTCTAACACAGGTTGTTCTCATCACACCCACTGGCAGCCACACCATCTGAAATACATGACTTCCAATGTTGCTGCATCAGAGAACGACGGATGTGACAGAGGCACACACTGGGCCTTGACTGCATCAGCCTGGAAGTGGAACACAACACACAGCACTTCCTGCTCACAGTACGGGGGCCAGAACAAGCCACATATCCCTGATCAATTGCAAGGGACATCAGGGAGTGAAGACAGACATTCAACAAGTAATTCTCCCAGTGAGCAGGTGGAGGTTTGATGAGCACTGTCTGTCTACCACATGTAATTTTATGTCCCCTGGGTTTCAGGAAAGCAATTTGCTTAAAAATCAGTCTATACGAGGTCTGACAATTAGGCTCACAAACTCATCCTAGAAAGGGTGCTGCACACCTCATTGTTGATTATCACTATGGTCGCCTTTGAAGCTACTCCCCTTGGGAGCTATGCACCAACACCAGAGCCTAGTCCACCCTTCAAAGCAATTTTGGAACTCTTTTTCTGCAATGGCCATCAAAGCCATTGTCGTATTACCCTTGATGTCCTGAATGTCATCAAAATGTCTCCCTTACAGTATTTCCTTTCTCTTCAGGTAAAGGAAAAAGTCACTGGGGGCCTGATTAGGTGAGTAGGGAGGGTGTTCCAATACAGTGATTTGTTTACTGGCTAAAAAGTCCCTTACAGACAGTGCCATGGGAGCTGGTGCATCATCATGATACAAGAGCCATGAGTTGTTGGCAAAAATTCAGGTTGTTTTCATCTAACTTTTTCATGCAACATTTTCAGCACTTCCAAATAGTCAGCTTGGTTGATTGTTTGTCCACTTGATACAAATTCATAATGAACAATCCTTCTGACATCAAAAAAGTTTAGCAACATCATTTTGACTCTTGATTTGCAATGGTGGATCTGTTTTGGTTGTGAAGAATTGGCTGCCTTCCATTGTGCACTTTGACGCTTTGGTTCAGGATCATGTTGGCACGTTCTTGTTTTTTTTAAAGATTTATTTTATTGTTTTGACAGAGACAGAGAGAGACAGAAACAAAGAGAGACAGAGAGAAGGGGGAGGGCCCAGAGTAGTCTCCATAGTTGTATGTCATCATTTTTCGACATGGTTTTGTTCCACACAGGTGGACAGGGGCCGCGCAGGGCAGGAACTGAACTGGGAGCCTCTTACATGGGAAGCACACCACAGTTCAGCATATGGGTCCACACGGGCCAGGGGCCGGGATTCAATCCCTGGTCCCCAGGGCTGCAAAGTGAGTGCTTAACCCACTGAGCCATCCCGGCTTCCCTGGCACATTCTTGTTTTATCACCAGTGATAATATGACCCAAAACATCATCTGGCCTCTCCAAAAAGTCTTGGTAAACTCAAACTCCAACATTCTCACAACAGCACACAGAAATATGCAACAACAATAATGAACATGGACACAGTCAATAGTTTAGTGGTTACCTGAGAGTAAGGGAGGAGGTAAGTGGGAGAGATAGGGGGAAGTAGGGAGGGGGAATCAAACATACGGTGATGGAAAGTAAGCTGATTCTGGGTGGTGAGCACATAATGCGATGTATAGACAATGTAATGTAGAATTGTACACCTGGAAACAATGTAATTAATATCAATTAATGTCACTCCAATAAATTAAAAAAAAAAAAATGAACACCACTCAGCAAGACACTACCACACATCAATGAACACAGTTGTGAGTTATACCAAGGCTATGAAACCTTACTGAGTTGTTTGTACAGTTGTTTGTACATAAGTGTATGGTGGCAAGTTCATGAACTTAATTGTCAGACTTCATAGATGCCTTGAAAAAAAGGATGGAAAGGAAATACACTGAAATAGTAACAGTGAATACCCCTAGCTATTTAATCATTTGTGGGTTTTATTCTCTCCTTTATATTTTTTATATTTTCCTAGCAGTAGATAATAAATGTGTTTTAGAAGCCAAAAAAGTAGTGCAAGTAATTTTTTGAATTGAGAAACAAGTTTAGACCAGAAATAATCATGACTTCAAAGCGGAAAATGACTCAAAAGGAAAGGGACTTTCTTTAACATGCACTTCTGATTAGATAATCGCAATTAGCCAACAAGAATAAAAAGTGAGAAATGGGCAGAGACATGCCTGCTGCCACAAGGAAGCTCTCTAGTGAACTCAGATTTTTATAGCATGTCTATGCAAGACGGAGAGGAGGGCACAGAGCCAGGACAAGAAAAAAGGGGCACAGCTCTATTAATCACCATCTCAAGAGAAGAGAGAAAGGGAATTTGAACAAAATACATAAAGTAGGAAACAAATAAGCTAAAGCAAAGAGACGGGATCCCAGCTAAATGGGAATTTGTCGACTCAACTTGAGTTCTCCATCTACTCCAAGCCATAGCATTGCAAGTCCCCAGAGCACTTGCCCAAAGCTTGCCCCAAACTAAATGGGCAAAGGCCTTAGGTTTGCCCACCTGGCTCTTGCTTTTCTCCTCAGTCTCATCTTGTCATGTCAGCCCCTGCTTCTCTGGGCTACAGCCTCACGCCCTACGTTCATTAATTTGACCCCCATGGCTTTTGCTTAGCCTAGAATGTTCCCTCTTCCTTCCCCAAGGAACTTCCAATTCCCAGGCTAAGAGAGCCCCTCACCACACTATCCTCCCTGTGTGCTTTCTTTATTTTTTAAATAATGTTTTCAGTTTTTAATTACAGTTGATATTCAATATTATATTACTTTCAGGTAGTGGTTAAACATATCTATCTTTTGAAAATGATCACCCTGAAAAGATTAGTACGCAGTTTTTACATGTTATGACTATATTCCCTTTGTTGTACTTTACATCCCCACGACTTCTGTGTAACAACCAATGTATGCTTCTTAATCCCTTCACCTTTCTCACCCAGTCCCCCAACCTCCTTCCATCTGGCAACCATCAGTTTGTTCTCTGTATCTATGTTGCTCTTCTGTTTGACTATTTTGGTGTTTAGATTTCACACATAAGTGAAATCATATACATTTGTCTCTCTCTCTAACTTACTCCCAGCACAAGTGAGTTTTCATTTTTGCTCCCATTCTCATATGAACTCTTCATGTGACCTTAGAACTTTGACACTTTCCTCTCTGAGCCAGTTTGCTCTTTTATTAAGAAAGGGTTACATCTAGATAGGGTGTGAGGTGCCTCCTTCTCCAACATAGCATTCTAGCTCTTTCAATAGGCTAGCAAGACAAAGGCTCTGGTGTCTGAATCCCATTTCAACCGCTTGATCACTTTGTGACCTTAGGCAGATTGCTTAATCTCCCTGGACCTTGACTGCCTCCTCTGTAAGAGGTGGTAAACTCCCTCCCTCACAGGTCTGATTAGAGGAGTAAATGAGATGATGTATTGTAACACCTGGAGCACAGAGGACTACACTCCACCTTAGGTCCTTTCCTCCTTCCCACAACTGTCATGGAATTTAAAAGCAGATTATAACTAAGTAGGGCTCAGTTGTCTGTGCATGCTTGGGTTTGTGCATACTTTGTGCCTCTGAAGAGGCCTTCTGGTGCCTAAGAAGAAATGACCACATCCCTGAAGACTTACAGCCTTGTGCTTCTCTCCTCATTCAAGCGATCCTATCAGGTCCGACTATATGCAATGGTTTTAAAGTTGGTTCCAGAGGTGTTTACAGATGTTTCTTGTCATCATGATACAATGGCAAGAATATGACTAAAGTCCCCATCCAGCCACCACTGACCCTGTACTCAATTATGCTGGTCAGCTTCACCTCTTCCTGCATGTCACAGAAAAACATAAAGTTGTCATTGGAGGAAAGAAGACAAGAAGGGGAGATATTTCAAACCATTTGTTTTTAATCTGTTTTGCTTTTTTTAAAACAAAGAATCTCAGGGGATGCCTAGATGGCTCAACAGGTTGAGTTTGCCTTACAGCCACAGGGTCCAAGGATCAAGTCCTGGCCCCGGCCCATACAGACCCATATGCTGAACTGGGGCATGCTCTCCACGTGGGAGGCCCCCAGTTCAGTTCCCACCCAGGGTGTGCTTCCCATATAGGAGGCCTCCAGTTTGCAGGGGTGCACCTCCCATGTGGGAGGCCACTGGTTCTGTTCCTGCCCTGCTTGGCCCCACATTCACCTGTGGAATGAAACTATGTTGAAACTAATGATGTACAGCTGTGGAGACTGCTCTGGGCCCTCCTCTTTCTCTCTGTCTCTGTCTCTGTGTGTCAAACAATAAAATAGATCTTCAAATTAAAAATAAAAAAGAATCCCAGGGAAAGCTGGAATGGCTCAGCAGGTTAAGCGCTCACTTTGAAGTCCTGGGGACCGAGGATCGAATCCCGGTCCTGGCCCGTGTGGACCCATATGTGGAACTGGGGTGTGCCCCCAGTTCAGTTCTTGCCAGGACCTATGTGGGAGGCTCCCGGCCCAGTTCCTGCCCTGCGCAGCCCTGTGTCCACCTGTGTCCACATATGGAAAACTAATGTCAACTGTGGAGACTGCTCTGGGCCCTCCCCCTTCTCTCTGTCTTTCTCTGTCTCTGTTTCTCTCTGTCAAAAATCAATAAAATAAATCTTTAAAAAAAATTTTTTTTTTTTAAATATATTTTTTTATTTATTTTTGACAGCGAGAGAGAGAGGGAGAGATACAGAGAGAGAACTGAGCTGGGGGAGCTCCCAGTTCAGCATATGGGTCCATACGGGCCGGGGCCGGGATTCGATCCTCGGTCCCCGGGGCTGCAAAGTGAGCGCTTAACCCACTGAGCCATCCCGGCTTCCCTAAAAAAAAAAAAAATTTTAATCCCAGAATTACTGAATAATAAAGGTGTTTGGGGCAGGAAAGACCTTCAAGGATGACCTATTCTACCCCTGTCACTTGGTGTTGGTGGTGACAATAGACTTGAGCTTCTATCTGTGGAAACAGAAGACTGAACTTGAAATCAGAAACCTAGGTGCATGTGCTGGCTCTGCCCATTTTTGTGACTGCACGTTGGCCACATAACCACCAGGGTCCGCAGCTGTGAAAGGCGATAGTAACCACTCCGTCTCGTGGGTGAAGTGAGGCCCCAGTGAGACCATGCCGGGGAGAGCTCTGAACTGTAAAGCAGCTTTCCAAGAACCATTAAAGAAAAATATTAGCAATACGCCTGGCACAGAATAAGTGCACGATCGTTTCTTCTCAATGGTGTAGGTAAAAATGACTCAGGAAGAGTTGTTGAGGCCTCTTCAGAGTCCAAAGGTGGGTGCATGAAGCCACCCAAAGTCCCTGTCATAGGACAGCCCCAAATACCATCAAGGCTCCACAGTGGTCCACCTGGTATGTTCCTCTCTCCCCTCCCTAGAAAGAGGTGGCCTGGTGCTGAGGCTTCCTCACAAGTCAAGCTTGGTTCACACTCACAGAACAGAAGGCTTCCCCAAACCAAGCAAGGACCTCTCACTCTCTAAACCTCACCCGCATTGTTTTCTTTAGAAACCAGCTTCCAAGAAGGTCACATGAAGGACAAAGTTAGGTAAAAGCCCAAACCCGGTTGCCTATCTAGAAAAAATTGTAAACTCTCGTTGAGAAATTCAACAGCCACACTGGGGAATTCTCTAAAACAGAGGAGTGCCATTGGCCAGGATGGGTGTTGCCTCTGATGGTGGAACCAATGGTGTTTTCCCAGATTACCAAAGAGATGCTACATCTTCCTCCCAGAAACTAAACATCTTCATGGTGTCAGTGGAGGCCTTCACCTGGAGATGTCCTCCCTGTTGAAGTTTTAAACCCATATTTTCATAAGAACTATTTTTTCTTCAGTGAACCACGGTGTTACGATGACTAGACAAGTTCCCAACAACAAAAGCCATCATTAGTGTTATTATTTTTTTGTTTAGTTGCATCTCCATAGCACCCACATTCACAGTGTGCTTTGCAACTGCCTCTTAGTAATAGTCCTCACAAGACCTCCACGAGGCAGAGGGGTGACCAGGGGAAACACTTCTGTGTGGCCTGAAGGAGAAGCACAGACGTAGGGACCCGGCTGCCATTGCTGTGTGCAGTGATCATGCCAACTGACACCCAAGCTCTGCCCACAGCTGGCCCTGCGTTCATTTATTTATTTATTTATTTATTTATTTATTTATTTTATTTTATTTATTTATTTATTTATTTATTTATTTAATTTTATTTTATTTATTTATTTATTTATTTATTATTTTTGACAGAGAAAGAGAGAGAGAGAGAGATACAGAGACAGAGAGAGAACTGAACTGGGGGAACTCCCAGCTCAGCACATGGTTCCACACGGGCCGAGGCCGGGACTCGATCCCCGGTCCCTGGCACTGCAAAGTGAGCGCTTAACCCACTGAGCCATCCTGGCTTCCCCAAGGCCCTGCGTTCATGTTGTGTACGTCTAGGGGGCCTTCAATCTCGTGGCTCTCGTTTATAACAACTGAACCACCAGGTCTATGACCAGGAGGGGCTGGGCTGGGCAGCAGAATCAGAATCAGAGATGTGTGCCTAGGATTGACCTAATGATCCTTTAACCACTCCATTATTTAGCTGAATAGGACCAGAAAGAACACTTTACCCAACTAACACAGGCCACTTGCTCCCAGTTCTGTGCTTTTCGGCATTTTTATTCTTCCTTTTTTTAATTAATTATTTTATTTACTTACTTACTTAGAGAGAAGGTGAGAGAAAGAGAGGAAGGAGGGCCAGAGCAGTCTCCATAGTTGTACATCATTAGTTGTGACATGGTTTCATTCCACACAGATGGATGTGGGGCCACGTGAGGTGGGAACTGAACCCAGGCCTCCCTCGTGGGAGGCAAGAACCTTCTCCACCAAGCCATCTCAGTGATTACCAGTTGTGCCGCAGTTCAGCATGGGCCGGGGCCAGGAATCAAACCCCAAACCTTGCAATTGCAAGGCAAACACTCAGCCACTGAGCTCTCCCAGCATCAGCTTTTTGGCTGTTTATACCACGTTGCCATACCTCACCTTTCTCTCTCTACCTTTGATGTTTCCTCCTCTACCCTCTGCTTCCATTCATTTCCTTTACTTAAAATTTACGCGGTGTAAACTCCAACCAAGAAACCTGAAACAGTTACCTGCTAAGTGTCTGGTGTTCTACCACCTGAACCGGAATACTGAAAAAGTCTGGCACAGACTTTTTCAGTATTCTGTACTTGAATCTAGCCACTGACCTGAAGCAGGGCTTTGCCCACCCTCCCTGAGTCCACAGCTCCCCTCACACACCTGGGGTCTGTCCTGGGGAAAAGCAGACCACTCCTCAGGCTCTGGTGGAGAGACACTTGGCTGTCACATGGCCAGGGCAGAGAGCTCTCTCTTGAAGAGGTCACTTTGTAGCAAGTGGGCTGGCAGTATGCAGAAGAGTAAGAGGATGAGGACTTGGGTGGGTGACATCACTTTTCTCTCCTCTACCCTGCCTCAAGCAGGGAGTTGTCACCCATACAGTGATTTATGCCTATTCAAGCAACCCTTCCTCTTCAGCAAAATGGGTCCTCTTCCCTCAGGGCCACGCCTTAACTGCCAAGTTTCTGTCACTTCACACTCAGCAACAAACTGAGCTAGAACTCAATCACAGCCCCTAAGCTGCTCTCCAATTCTAGCCATCCATTGTTCTGATTTTAGCAGTTTTCCTTCCTCTCTCATCATATATTTTTAGAGACTTGACAAGTTTCCTGTTCTTCCTTTTTTTAAGACTCTGTTTATAACTATTTAAAGCAAAGCAATACAAAATGAACCAAATCAGAATCTCCTGAAATGTCTGCAAGCAACATTATCAAGTTTCTACTCCGTCATCATTTTGGCCAGTATACGGTTGAACAAACAAAAAAATACAAAGCAGGATTCTTCCCTGTAAATTCCCATGACGCAACGTGGCCACACCCACTGCACAGAAGACAAAAGGCCCAGGGGCCCTACCCAGCCACTGCTGAGTCTTCAGACAGAGAGGACTCACTTCACTGAAACCCGAGTCGGCAGAGGTATGGTCCGCATCACATCTTTGGCTTTTAAAATATTTTTTGTTTCTCTCCTCGACTGTTAAATCTCAAACTGCCTTCTCTGAAGCTAAAGCCTCTTCCTTCCTCGTTTGGTGTGTGAGTTAGAATCACAATCAGATTTCAGAAAACGGTCCTTCCTCCTGATGGGGACCTGAGAAACTGACACCAAGTCTTCCCTGGGAGGGAATTCCACTTCCAAAAACTGCCCAGAGAAAACTGCAACTTCCCAACTCTTCCTCTATCTTAACATCTGAGGGTTTTTCGTTGTTGTTTTTTTGTTTTTTTGTTTTTTTTAACTTATCCAAACTTGACTGAGTGCCTGCTGCATGCATGCATTGGGTTGGGCACGTAAGGGACACCAAGATTCTAAAAGAAACTTACAATCTGCTAGAGACGGCAGACATCTATGCAAATACTTCAAGGGAGTGAAAAGAATGGGGAAAATGCTGAGTGCAGGCTAAGTCACACGTCACGTTGCCCGAGACGCACACGGCAGAGGTGGCTCCCCTTGTAGGAGCCTGGTTTAGAGGCTGTCTGAGCTCACAGCCCCTGGTGTTCTCTGTTGCAGACGTCAGGATGGCCAAGGTCCCCGACCTCTTTGAAGACCTGAAGAACTGTTACAGGTAAGAAATAGATTGCGATCTAATGAGGGGGTCAAGGCACATTGGAACCCAACTAAGAGTTACAATGACTGGCATGGAGACAGACTGGCAGAGGCTATAGAGAGGGTCCCACCTCAGCAAAGACCCAGGGAAACCAAGCATGCAGCATGTGAAACTGATATGTCCTTGACAGGGAGACTGCAATCACAGCAAAGATTGTTGTTAAGGCCTGCTGAGTCCTAGTAAATCTCAGCATCCACCCAGACACAGCCTGGGCTGGGTCACATGCTCTCGTAGAGCAATGGGTTCTAATGGGCTGTTAGAGAGAAACCATCCTCGGGAAACTTCCTGATCTCAATCTGGAGAGCAATCTGAAAACACAAAAGCTCATACGCAGTAAACCCAGTCAGACGCAGGAGAAATGTAAATGAACAAAACATGTAAATTATAGAACACTTAAAAAAATATATGTGTTCTCATTACCTGTTAACATACATTAACATACACACTAGGCCACCCAAATATTGCCTGGATGTTTTGCCTAGTATAAATTATTAAATCTGTTTTAGTGAATATATGAAAGCAATGTTTAGCATAAAATCTATTTGGTTAAAATGTTTTTTAATTGTTAATTTTATTGGGGTGACGTTGATTGATAACAATTATATTGTTCCAGGTATACAATTCTACATTATATTGTCTATACTTCGCATTATGTGCTCACCACCCAGAATCAGCTCTCTTTCCATCACCTTATATCTGGTGCCCACTCCCACCTTCCCCCCCCCCCCCCCCCCCCCCCCCCCCCCCCCCCCCCCCCCCCCCCCC
>PVKE010017923.1:0-30169 GCA_004027555.1 Craseonycteris thonglongyai
GGGTGGTTCCTTCATCCCCCTAATTTGCCGCCAGCGTCAAGCCCCATAGTTTCTTTAGGTTTTAAAAAATAGTCCCTTTGTCTTGGATGAATATGAATAGGTTGCAGTGTGAAGGAACCTGAAGTCAGGCTGGCCTTGAGCTCAGTTACAAATGAATCTAAGAAGTACCGCAAAAACTCAAAACAAAAATCCCACCACTACCAACCCCAGCTATTCTTCCATGGAGATAAATGCCAATTAAACAGGAAGTGGATGCCATCAACACATTAAATTAATTAGCATCGAGTGCAACTGTTGTGCTCAGAAAAGCTCACCCTCCAAATCAGCAAAGTTCCCTGTGGCTGATTAGAACAGGCATTTGCTGGGTTCCATGGAAGTTAATTAAGAAACATCAGCCAATTCTGAGATACCCTCATGAACTTTCCCTTGTGTTCACTCTCTGTGTTGTGCAGACAGACATCCAGGCACACTGATACACAGACACTTCCTCCTGGGACACACCTATAGACACAGCACATGTTGACACATGTGCCTGCCTTAATACTCATGCTGACACGCACACACACAGAAATACACAGGCATCAAGGAGACACATTATATGGACACATCACCAGACACACGCAGACATCTATTTGCTCAAAAAGGACATATGCTCTTGTGGGCAAAACCCCAGACACATCGAAACCACACTAATAGCAGCAGCAGCAGCAAATATTTACTGAGCATAGACTGAGCCAAGGACCATTTTAGGTACTTTACCTGTAATCCTCTCAATGATCCTATAATGTATAATAGATCTTACTTGTACAGGTAAGGAAACTGAGGCAGTTACAGATGTAGTCATTTCCCAAGGTCACAAATAGACACACACATACACAGTAACACATTCATAGGGACACATTCCACTATTCAAACAGAAAGACAGACATAGAAACACAGGCTTGTGTTATCAGGGTGTCAAGTGGTGAAAATGATGCTGGCTACTTCAGGTTCATGTGTGGAGACAGCAAATCACTCTGGGGTAGACCTGTTATTATCCAAGGAGTTGTGCACCTAATGCCTTGCAAGTAGAGATCTGGGAAGTAGATAGACCAATTTACATAAGGAACCCAAGGCTTTCTTAGAGAGGTGAGCTAGAGACTCCTAATATATGACAGAAGGGTAGGTTGGGGGTGGTTCTGACTAAAATCGCTTGGCAGGAAATGACCTCAGGACCCCAAAGGGACACCAACCAGGAGGAAAGAGAAAAATGCCCTGACTAGCCACGCTTAACACAGGGATCTCTCAGGGCTGATGATTGGAGCCTGGCTCTTCATAGCACATGGCTGGATGGGAAACTACAATGGAATCACCTTGGCATGTTTTGCGAACCAATGGCTGAGTATGAACATTAACCTCAGATCTTGGTGTGGGTCTGGGAGGGAACTGAGAATGAGCAGGGTGTCCCCAGAGTCCCCCTGCATCCACCAAGCAGTGCAGTGCAAGACCAGCGGTCAACAGTGACACCTAGTGGCAGCCACCAAAACTGCACTGCTACTCTACTGATGAAACTTACCCTCCCACGCCCTCTTGCGGGGAGTCTGGCAATAGGCACGACCCTCGTTGGCTTGAGAGGTTACTGGCATTCTTGGACTACTGCGGGGCCAAGGGGGGATCTCCAAAGGAAGATACTGGACTTCCAGTTCATCAGGATATATGGAAGCTTGAGCGTGGAAAGTTAAAGAGCTGGGGTAGTAAGCCGTAGTAATTATGTTGAACTACATAATGATCTTGGCAATTAAGGTGCTGTACCCACCATAAGCACACAGAGACCCACACAGACCCATGTGCTCAATTTCACATAGCTGCACACGATCAACTCTAATATTCATACCCACAAACATGGGCTTTCCCAACCCTTCCCTCTGACCCCCACCATCCTTACCCCACTAGGTCCCTGAGGAGAGCAGCAGGCCAGGCGGATGGAGCTGTTGACAGAAGCGAGTTGTTCCCTAAGACTTTCCACCTCCCGTTGGGCAGCCTCAGCTCGCTGCAGAGGAGAACAGGGAGGGTGTGGTTAAGAGGTGAGTGGGCCACCTGGACCTCACCTGGTCTACCATTTCCGGCACTCTCAGGCACGGGCTGGGCAGGCAGAGTTCTGAGTGCCCGGGGTGCTACATTTTGGGTTCTGGACCCTTGACTTGGCTCTGGATTTCCCTGGGGTTCTTGGGATCTCAAGAGGAGTCAGAATGCTCCCAATTCACTTGGGCAAGAAGTGAGACGCCATCTTGTTGGGACTGGCAAGTTCTAACATACTTTCAGGCCAGTTCTGTCTGCCAACTAAACTCCAAGCCAGTCTGGTCAGAAGGCTAGTGTGTCCCCAGCTCCCATGCCACTTAGTGTGGAGTGTATCCTGGATGGAGTGTTGGCTGAGGTGGGTTCCCAGCCCACAAGCTGTTGCTGGCCCCTGGGCTAGTCATTTCCCGTCCCTGGGTCTCAGTTTTCTCTTTGTGAAATGGGGAAAATGAAACACATCTACTGCAGAGGCGTGTTGAAATACTTCTAGAACAGAATGAGGCAGTTCACTGAATTGGGCCTATGGGGGATCTTAACTCCAAACATTTCTGAGAAAAAAAGCCTGGGGGAGGAAGCATCTAAATGTTAACAATGTAGCCTTGTGGTTTTGGAGAGAAATCTGTACTTTGACATTTCCTAAGGGTGTGTGACCTTGGGCAAGAGACTTCATCTCTCCAGCTTCAGTTTCCCCATCTGTGAAATGGGATTACAGAAGCACACTCACAGGGTTGTTTTTTTAAGTGAGAGATTTGGTGAAGCACAACTCATTATGTATCTAAGCTTGGTACCTGACATATAAATGTATCAAAAACTGGTTAACTTCATTAACATCAATAGGATATATGGGATCTTGAGCTATTGGAAACTTAAAAGAGCTGTGGCTTTATTTATTTTCATCTGTTGACACAGGTCATAGTGATTATGTTTAACTGACACACTGACCTTGGCAGTCAAGATGCTATGCCCACTATATACGCACAGTGACCCACACACAGCCATGAGCACATTTCATGAATTTATTTTTTAATGGGTTTGGCTGTTTATTTAGTGGTATCCTGCCTTGTTTCAAGTCAGCTTTGTTTTGGGAAAAGTTTGGGGTATGGAGGGCCGTAGGGAAAATGTTTCTGCAGTTAGGGCTTTCTGAACAAATTTCAGTGAAACTTGGGATCTGTGCTAAAAGACAAGCCTTGGAAGACAATTTATGATTGACGGAGTGAGAACTTCAGAGAGATTTACCTTCCTGGAGGTATGTGTTTACATTTCAAAGGAGTTGGGGTGATGAGACCCAGATGGTGGAGACATCCCCTGGGTTGTAAAGCAGGGTTTACAGGTACTTGGCTCATCTTCCTCTGGAGAGAAGCATTTGCATTCCAAATGCTAAAAATCCAGGATCCTTGCCCTTCTGCTCAGCGTGACACCAGGGAGATAAATTTCCCTCTCTCAGAAGTTCCTTCTTCTAAGTAACTACCTAGATTCACACTTGGGGAATGTGTGTTGTGTGTGTGTGTGGGGGGGGCGGGGGGTTTCCTCACTTACTGTACAAACTCTAATGCATATAGGATGGCATCTGGTTCTCATCTCTCACCCCAGGATAAGAATTAGGGTGGTCTGGCGTGGTTATTACTATTTCAGTAATAATACTCATCTCCAGAATCCTCTTGTTTACATTTAGGATACTAAAAACCTAATATGATGACGTTTGTTTTCTCCTCCATACTTTCTATAATGAGCAGGTGTTGGTTTTATACTCAGAAAAAAATAAACATTTAAAAAATGCTTCCTGGGGATGCTGGGATAGCTCAGCATGTTGCGCACTTGCCTTGCAACCACAAGGTCCAGGGATTAAATCCTGGCCTGGCCCTTGCAAGCACATGGCGTACAACTGGTAACCGTAGGTATGGCAGTGAAGGTTCTCGTCTCCCCTAAGGGAGGCCTCCGGTTTGGTTCTGCCCCATGCAGCCCCACATCCACCTGTGTAGAATAAAACTGTCAGAAAACTGATGGTGTACAACTGTGGAGACTGCTCTGGGTCCTCCCCCCTTCTCTGTCTCTCTCTCACCTTCTCTCAAAAACAATAAAGTAACTCTTAAAATCTGAAAGTTGGACGACACACAGTGCTGGTGAGGCTACAGGGAAAGAGGCCCGCTACTACCTGCTGGAGGGAGGGCACATTGGTGCAACCCCATGGAGGAAAGTTTGGTCACACGTGCCAAATTATAAATGCACAGATCCTTTGCCTGGCAATCCCACTTCTGGGATTTTAGCCGATACAGTGGCTCGGGCATGTATGAAATGATCTGTACATGGTTGTTCAGGGCAGTATTGATGATGATGATGATAAAAGATAGGAAATACCATAAATGTTCATCAATAGGGGACTGTGAGACAGGGGTGGGGGTGGGGAGTGGGGGGTGGTCTGAAAAGTGCAGCCTGCTGCCTGCTTTTATAAGCATTAAGGTTTTGCTGGCACAGGACCACAACCATTTGCCTCCATATATTGCCTATGCTTTCACTCTACAATAGCAAAATTGAACAGTTGTGACAGAGTCCTGCACAGCTGAAATTATCTACTCTCTGATCCTGTACAGAAAGTCTGCCACCCCTGGGCTAGGTGATGGTGCTTCCATCATGTGGTGCAAAACTACACAGCTGTGAAACAGGAGGAACTGCTTTGTAGATGAACACAGAATGAGCGCTCAGATGTGGAGAAAGTAAGGTTCAGGACAGTGTGTGTAGTATACTATTGTCTTTGCTTTTAAAAGGGGTAAAAATAGATACATTCTCTCTCTTTTTAAAAAAAATATTTATTTTATTGTTTGAGAGAAGAGAGAGAGAGAAAGAGAGAAAGAGAGAGAGAGAGAGAGAGAGAGAGAGAGAGAAGGGAGAGGGCATGTAGTTCAAGAAATATTGACTGAGCTTAGCCATGTTCTCCTGGTCTGGCCTGAGACCCCCAACCCAGACAGAATGAGCCCCCAGCACACATCTCCTCACCTGATTAGCTTTCTCCAGGTTGGTCATGATCAGGCCGACTTCATCTGCCCTGAGACAGAAAGATGAGGCCCTGAGGAAGGGCTTTTGGCCACTGCCAGGCCCCCCCTCCCCCATTCATCCGGATACCCCCAGCCTCTGCCTGAACCCAAGGGTCTCCCAGTGGAGGCCTGAGGAGACTGCTTTCCACCCATCCCACTTGAGATAAACCAGGCTGCTGGGGAAAGAAGGCAGGCTGTGAGGAAATGGGAATGGCATCTCAGCGCTACAGGGGGCCTCTCACCTCCCCCAGGGGTCCACGCTCAGAAGCTGCAGGCAGAGCTGTACCTCCCAGCCTTTGCCTGTGCCCTGTACCTGGAACACCTTCCTTAAGGGAACAGGCCCCTGAGCTTTAAACCTGGCTCCAAAGTGTCCTCCTAGGAGGCCTCTCCCAATTGTCATTTGTTAATTTGCTGCCCCCTCCCTCCAGCACCCAGGGGGGTGGCTGGCTTCTCATCTTTTAGGTCTTATTCTGCCAGTCATCTCTGCAGGGAAGCCATCCCTGACTACCCTGGGTAACAGGACCCACCCCTCCCGGTTTATTCTCTCTTGCTGCTCCCGGTTCTTCCCTTCACAGCATTTTCCATGTGCCCAGAACAGTCCAGGGCACACAGTCCTAGGCTCATAGTGTCTGAATGAATGAGTTTATGACAGTACATCAGCCACTGTCTGTCAGGACCATGTTCTAATGTTTCCTCCAGGACCCCAGCACAACACCGGGCAAAACAGTAGGTACTAAGTAAGTGTTTGTAGAGTAAGTGGTGTCTTAAATCTGGAGGAAGAACTGAGCTCAGAGTAATTTCAGTGAATCACACTTGGCTCTGAGGGTTGGACTGGAGTTGGGGAGTGGGGAACAGTCTTAGGAGGCTAGGGTGAGGCCGAGGCCATTGCCCAGGAGGCCCCACTCAGCCTGATACCCAGAATGTCACTTATAGTCTGTAATGCACAAATGGCATGCACAAGTGTATAGCTGTGTGCCTCTGGGGTTGGTGAGCAGGAGGGTGCTTAATGAAATGGGTGCCTCAGGCAGAGGGGTCAGAAAGAAGAGGCATGTCTGGGAGGGAGAGAGGCATGGCTGGGGGGTCAGAGGGAGGAAGACTGTCTCAGCAGGGCATCCACTTACTTGGATGCAGCCTCCTCATCATATTTCCGACGCAGCTCCAGCAGTTCCGTCTGTGTGGACTTCAATGCTGGGAAAAAGTAAAGAGCCAGGGTGAGGTCCCCCATGCCCACGAAGGTGGAACCCACTCCTGCAGGTACTGGAAGGCAGAATGAGGTCTAGGGTAGTGAGAGAAGGACTTTCTCTTGGTTAGAACTGGCAACAGGTAGGAAGGTTCCTGCCTCTATTGGGCTTCAAGCTGGTGGGAGGCATGTGGAGTGGTTGGGGTGGGGAGGGCAGATGAGAAGACCCTCCACGAGTTTGAATCTCAGGGGATCCAGGTAAATGGGAGGCGGGGCTGTTTGTACCATGACCTGGGGTATGAGGTTCCAAACATCCTTAGGTCACTCTAGGACCTGGGTGGGGCCATTCATCCATGAGCTCACCCACCCTGAGGTCTGGACCGAGCAGATGAGGGGGACAGGGAGGAGCAACAATGTCAATAGATACAAGTATATTATAATAAATGAGGGATTTCTCATAAAATTCCAGATTTGTGATTTTCCTAGGAAAACTGAAGAGACTGGCTACCCTGAGCAATAAGGCTGTGAGTGCTGGCTGCTGCTCACCAGTGGCTGCCTAGTTAGACAAAGCCTGGTTCTCCAGTTTGCCCCAGACCCCACCCTTCTCTACTGCTTCCCTAATGTAAACTGGCTTGGTAGTGTGCAGGGCTGCTGAAGGCCCTGAATTTGCTACCCTAATTTAATTCTATCTCAGACTCTCTCCACAGTAGTATGGTCTCCAGGGACTGGGGCTCAGACCCCTGCTGGGTGATTTAGGTCCTTCTTTCCCTTCTCAAATATCCTTCTTGCTTTCCTGATTCTAGAATGCCTGAGCCTGTGTCCACAGTGTCCCTGAACCTAGTGGCCCTTTCCCACTCCCCCTCCTTGTCTGACAGGGCTGGAGCACAGTGTGAGGGCTGGGGCCATGTGCCACATACATACCTGAATGTAGGACCTTGATCTTCTCCTCTGCCTCCCCCAGTCTGGCTGCCAAAGTGATTTGTACTTCTTGAAGGCCCCTGAGGAGAGACGGGCCTGCTCATGCCAGCTCTGCTCATGTCCGCGTGCATGGGCCTTGCCTGGGCCCCATCCCGGTTTCCTATTCCTTTGCCCACTCCCTGTAACCTGCACCTCTGTCTTAACCACAACACATGCCCTTGAACATGACATTCAGGCACTTGGCTGCCCTGCTGTTTTGCTGATATGTGGTCTCCATTATGGCTGGCCCAACTTTTTCTGGCAGCATTTTTGATGAAGGCCTACAATAGCCAGAGACCTTGTCTCTCTGGGCCTCAGTTTCCTGGGTGTTGTGAAGCATGCCCCATGTGTCACATGCCACCTAGTGTTCCCTCAATATTGTTAGTTTCTCTTACTGTCCCAGGAGGCATTTCTTCCCTTCCCTGTGGCAAGAGCTTGGGATGCCCAGCCAGCCCATTGGGGCCTAGATCAGGTGTGAAGCAAGCATCTCAGCAGATGGACTTGGGGAGGGTTTAGGCAAAGCCTGGGTCTTACATTGTCTGGCTCAGAGACTCTAGGAAAGGAGCCCCCCTTTACCTCTGAACTCACATCCTGCCCCCTCCCCCTTGCTCACTCTACTCTCACCACACCTGCCTGTTTCCTTGCTGTTCTAGTATACCAGGCATGTTCCTACCTCAGGGCCTTTGCACTAGCTGTTCCCTCTGCCTATAACACCATTCCCCTATATATCTGCAAGGTTCACTCCCTCACCTGTTTAGGGCTTTGCTTACCTTTTCAGTGAGGCCTCCTCCAATTTTCTATTTGAAACTTCAGCCTTCCATCTCAATCCCCTCCTCCCCTTTGTTTTTCTTCACAACCCTTATCATCATCTAACACACCATCTATTTTATTTCCCTCATTCATCTGTATCTTCCTTACTAGAAAGTAAACTCTAGGATAGCAGAGTTTTGTCCATTTGATTCACTGCTGTGTCCCTAGAACAGTGCCTGGCATAGCAGGTGGCTCCATAAATACATAGAATGAGTGAGTGAATAAATGGGTTAAAAAAATAAAAGTTTTATTTCATTAAAACTTTAACTATAAAACTGTGGTGCCTCAATAATCTAGATATTATTACCACTGCACCAACTATAAGAGCAACTACTTACTGAAGCACACGGCTCTGTGTGAGCACTGAGCTAAGCATGTACAGGTGTCATCTCATGTCACTCTTATGGAAGACTATGAGTTTATACCACCTGTAATGGCCAGTGTTAAGTGTCTACTTGCATAAGCTATTATACCCAGTTATCCGATCACACACTAATTCAGGTGTTGTTGTAAAGTAGTCTGTAGATGTGGTTAACACCTACAATAAACTGATATTAAGTAAAGGAGGATATTCTCAATCACATGGGTGAACTTCATCCAATCAGTTGACGGTCTTAACAACAAAACTGAGGAAGAAGAAATTCTGCTTCATGACTGCAGCATTGACTACTCCTGACAGTTTCCAGCTGGCTGGCTGGAACTACCAATTCAGATTTGCAAGCTCCAATTGTGTAATTTAAGTCATTGAAATGCATCTCTTAACTAATTAAAAAAATCCACTACCTCAGTTTCTCTGGAGAACTCTCATATAAACTACCATCAGTCCCATTTTCCAGATGGGGAAACTGAGTCCCAGAGAAGTGATATGACCTGCCCTGGCTGGCCACTGAACTGCTGAGGTGGGGCTTGAACTCAGGCCTATGTCTCCATCTCCAACCTGCATCTGGATTCCCCAGTTGTTCTCGGCAGGGGAAACTTTCCTGGTCCCACCTCCCAGCCAGGTGGGGCAGCAGAAGCCCTCCCACGCCTCCCCCACTCACTTTTGTTTCTCTGCCTCATTTCTCTGCAGCAAAGTTTCTGTCAGGAGGGCTTTGCTGGGAATGCCCGTGAGGCGACTCCCCTCAGTCAGCGTGGGCCCCACTGGAGACGTCCCCTCTCTCTGCTCTGGAGGAAGAAAAAAAGAGGGAAAAACACCCATTGCTGAGAGCAGTGTGACAGCTGGGGCTGCGTTCTGCAACCCAGATCGATTGAAAGTGCTGTGAGAAGAATCAATGTCCCCAACTCTGCAATGAGGAGAGCGCAGCTGTCAGGACCTCCTGCCACCAATGTCAGCTGGGTTGCTGCCATGGCGGGTGTGTGCACAGAAGTCAAGTTCCCATCATGCCAGCCTCACACAGCACACCCAGAGGCTTCCTGTGCCCTCTCAGACCTGTTCCTGCCTCCCTGGGGTAAAATACACATAACATAAAATTCACCATTTAAGCCATTTTAAAGTATACAATTCTGTGACATTTAGCATATTCACAGTATGGTGTACCCATTACCACTAATTCCAGCACACTGTCACCACCCCAGAAGGGAACCTGTCCCAATTAAGCTGTCACTCCCATTCTCCCCTCCCCCAGCTCCTGACAACTACCAGCCTGCTTCCTGTCTCTGTGGATTTGTGTATTCTGGACATTTCATTTAAATGGAATCATAAAATACGTCTTTTTGTGACTGGTATCTTTCACTTATCATAACGTTTTTGAGGTTCTCCTGGGTTGTCGGACCTTCATTCTTTTTTATGGCTGAGTAATATTCCACTTTATGATATGCCATATTTGGATTGTGTCCACCATCTGGCCACTGTGAATAGTGCTGCTAATTAAACATTTGTGCACACGTTTTTGTTTGCATACTTAGGAGTGGAATCGCTGGATCATTTAGCTTATTGAGGACCCACCACACTCTTTTCCCCTCCCCACAGTTTATGGCACACACTCAGATGCTCAGTCATAGCCCACCTCACAGGCAGGGCCCAGGTCAGGTCCACCTTTGCAGGCCCCATGGTGACTCATCCTAGGGATCAGTTATGGGGGGAAGGGGGAGAGGGTGCTCAGGGCCAGCTGTCAAGGATGAGTGGCTCAAGAATTCCAAAATCTGGGCCCCCGACCTTAGACCCCAGTGACTCAGTTAAGTTTTGTCCTGGTTATTAAGCTCCTACTGTGAGCCTGGCATAGGAGGGTGAGTACAAAGCTAGGCAGTTTGCAAAGTGGGCCACTTGAGGGGCTAACAGAGTGGTCAGGGCCTGGCTCATTCTTACACACATACATGTTACCAGATTACATTTCCCAGCTTCCTTTGCAGCAGGGTGTGGTCCTACGAGTAGGTTTTGAACAGAGGAATGAGGCTGGAAGTGATGTGTGTGCCATTTCCAGGCCTGGACCACATAAATCTTGGTATGACTCTCCACATACTTTCTGTGGCTGTTGGATGGTTGTGAACATTCACTCTGACTCTGGATGTCATGTGTTGAAGTTGGCAGGACCACCACAGCCTGGGTCCCTGAGTGATTGCATGGAGCATCCCCTACAACTCCCCACCCTTCAAATACATATAGCCTCTGGGATTTGGGGTTGGTCTGTTTCAGCATAAGTGTACCTTAACCTGTCCTGCATCTAAAATGATGAAGTTGAGTTTCCTGTGTCCTGGCCCCTACCCGTCACTGCCCAGCATAGCTGAGTTTGGCTGCCAAAGATCCACAGACCATTTGTTTATTATGTTCATTCTACAAAGGCCGTTATCAGTACCTTTGGAACCAAGGAGCTCAGGGTGCCTCTTCCACGAAGCATGGAGGTCTCGCCGTGGCTGCCCGCTGGGGTCAAAACTGGGGGGCTGCAGTCTGTCGTCTAGGCTGCGCGCCGTCTCAAACACAGGCACGGGGTCTGCACAGAGAGAGGACAGAGGTGGTGGGGACTCTGGGGGATAACCAGGCTGAGGTTGTGGGGCCTGACAGGTACTTCCACGGGGAGTTAGGGTGTGGGGACCATTCATAAGAGCCGCCTGGAGTCACTATGATGGCTTAGGGGAGCAACATGGGCTTTCTGCTATAGGGGGGAGCAGCCTTCTCCAGGTACCTACCCAAGAGAGTGTGTGCTATTCCCACGGGTGTGGGTGCCCTGCCCAGCTGGGAATAGTAATAACTGTCACGATAATTGCATATTCTGGATTCTTTTTTTTAAAAGATTTGTTTTTATTGTTTTTGACAGAGAGAGAGAGGGAGAGAAAGGGGAGAGCCCAGAGCAGTTTCCACAGTTGTACGTCATAAGTTTTTCTACTTAGTTTCATTCCACAGGTAGGCGTGGGGCTGCGCAGGGCAGGAACCGGCTAGGGGGCCTCCCGCATGGGAAGCTCGCCCCAGTGAGAACTGAACTGGGGGCATACCCCAGTTCAGCATATGGGTCTATATGGACCAGGGCCAGGATTCGATCCTTGGACTCTGGGACTGCAAGACAAGCGCTCAACCTGCTGAGCCATCCTGGCATCCCTATTCAGGATTCTTTGATGACATCTGTGGAGGCCATGAGATTATGTCTTGCATGCATTCAACCCAAGGAATATCACTGAACAAGGATCCTGCTCTGAAATCCATCAGTCTGGGGCCTGCCTTCCCACAGGCCTTTTCAGACAAGGCCTGCAGGCAGTGAAGATAGACAGACCTGCTCCTGGGCACATGGGACTGCTCTGAGGGTGCGGGACTTCTTCACAGCCTTGCCAAGTGCTTCATTAGGCTGTATGTCAGGCGTGTCCAACCTGCGGCCCAGGATAGCTTTGAATGCAACCCAACACAAATTCTTAAAACATAATGAGATTTTTTTGTGTGACCTTTTTTAAAAAAATTCATCAGCTGTCATTAGTGTTCATGTGTATTTTATGTGTGGCTCAAGACAATTCTTCCAATGTGGCCCAGGGAAGCCAAAAGGTTGGACACCCCTGCAGTAGGTGGGCTGGATGCTTCCCCCCGGTTCCCTGCTTCTTACAGTTCCCTCCCTATTTTCCTTCACCTGCATTTCCCAATAGCATCCTTGCTCATATATAATTCTTTGGTGTGTTTCTCAGAGGACCTGGACAAACACACCGTCATTTGTGACATGTGGGGCTGGTTAACAGCTTCCGTGCAAATGTACACCTGGATGTTCGATGCCTCCCATTTCCTAAAAGCTAAAAGGTAAGGAATGTGCTGGCCCTTCTGCTTGGAATTCTGGTCCCTCTACTCCCATCACCTAGTGAGCACTTCTTTCTTTAGATCTAGAATCCAGCACCTCTTCTTCCAGGTGGCTTTGCCCACCTTCCCACCTAGGGCAGGTAGTAAGAACACCAGGATAATGCTGGAGGTTGCTGTGGCACCATCCAGGTTACAAATTCCATCTATGGCAATGGGTTCTCATGATGCTCCCAGCATGCCCTGGATGCTGGCCTGGGTCCAACTCATTCTCACAGATGAGGAAACTGAGGCTCAGGAAAGCCAGGTGACCAGCTGAAGAACAGAGGTGAGATTTGAGTCTGGGTCTCTTTCTCTGATCCTACAAAGGTTTCCTGTCCCAGTTGTGTGGACATTTCAACCCCAACAGCCACAGGTGGGTGTTCATAGGGGCCCAGAAAAGCTCCGGTCTACTCACTCCACACCAAGGGGCCTGCCTAGGCCTGGCCCACAGTCCTTTTACATGCACCAAAGCCCTCACTCTTCCTGGTTCTTCCTCCACCAGGGTCTGCCAGCATCTGCTTGGCCACTGCTCTCTGTGGAGCGGTGGTGGTGGTGGTGGGGGGGCGCTGCAGAAAGATTAAGAGCATGGATCCTGGAGTCAGATTCCTGGCCTAATCCATACCATACTTGTTTCTCAGGATTGCTGTGTGGCTTTGGCAAAAGACTAAATGTGCCTCATCGTAAAAGTGCTGACCTCAAGGGGCTGTGATGAGGATCCATGCAAAGTGCTCAACATGGTGTCTGGCACTTGAGTCAGCTCAGAACAAATGAAGCCCTTGCTATTCCAGACTTTCTGAGCTCCAGTCACACTGGCCTTCTCTCAGTCCTTCAAATGCACTGTCCCACCCCAGAGCCTTTGTACAGGCAGAAGCTGCTGCCTGGAACACCCTGTTCTCCCTTATGCCTTAGGGTTAGTTAATTCTTATTCATCTTTTAACTTAATGCCACTTCTTCCAGAAAGCTGTCTTTGACCAGTCAGTCCTCCAATATGAGCTCTCCCAGTACTTTTCCTTCATAGTACTGTTGTCATTATTTTTTTATTGACTTGCAGGCCCACCTGGTTAACATACACTGGACTAAAACGCTACAACACAGGCCAGGACTGCACGTCTTTGGCTCCTTCACTGGACCCCTTGTGGATGAATGAAACCTGACACACAGTGTGATCCCCAAAATATCTGCTGATGGCAGAAATGGGGTAGTGCCTGTACTGGGCTGTCAGGTCTGGCCGGAACAAGGTTGCCTCTGCATTTTATCCTTTTCCTCCTGCCTGTTTGTGTAGGTGGTGGGAAGGTTGGACAATGGGCGTTTGTGCTGAGGTAAGCAGGTGCGTGGGAAGGCTGCCGTCTTTCCTCTGTCAGCACTTCCCCCACGCCCCGTCATTAGGCAGGGCCTGCTCAGCGGGGTATGCCATTATGTCTCCCCGGGCTGATGTAATTATACATTGACATAATTAACCCAGCAAGCATATTAGGCAGGCCAGCTAAAAATTCATCCATAATTATTTGTTGTGTGCATGCTAATGAGTCCATCTGCACTGCCTTTGTACAACATGGACAAATTAATTTACAAGTCTGGATTTTTTAATAAGTTCAAGGAAACACTTCCTATTGTGGCCTGGTTTTTGAGAAAGGGAAAAAAGGCGACAAGTGCTTGCTGGGGTCAGGGAAGTTAGATAAACACGGGAGGGCGCAGCTCCAAGTGGACCACGCAGGGCCATGCAGGGCCACACAGGGCTTGCTCTGGTTCCAAGGAGATGGAGAAGATCCAGCTTGTGGCTCACGGACCAGCTGGCTATGAGCCTGTCCAAGCCAGAAGATTACACTGGGGCGATAAAGGATGTCACTGACCCCAGGAATGGGGTCAGTGATTGACGTTTGGTTCTGCTCCAAGGCTTTGCAGGTCACTCTGTGCTGCCTTGTGCCATCTGTCCAGGGGAAGCTGACCTTGCATGGCCCCTGGTGACTAGAGGAGTAGGGTTGGGTAGGCACTCAATACAGGCTCAGTGGGTTCCAAGACCGTCTTTTCACCTTCATTTGCTGGTATAGGGGAGAACATGTAGTTAAGTTCATAGAATTTGAAGTCCAGCTTGGGACTTCAAATACCTTGGGGCTTTGAGCCTCAGTTTCTCCATTTATAAAGTGAGAAAAATATAACAGTTCTTACTTTCCATAAAATATTATTGGAAGATATTGAGGGGAAGCCAGATGGCTCAGCGGGTTAAGCCCTCACTTTGCAGCCTTGAGGACTGAGGATCGAATTCCAGCCCCGGCTCGTGTGGACCCATCTGCTGAACTGGGGTGTGCTTCCCAAGTGGGATGCCCCCAGTTCAATTCTTGCCCCCTGGTTCGGCCCCTGGCTTGAGGGGGTATACCTCCCATTCAGGAGGCCCCCAGCCAGTTCCTGCCCTGCATGGCCCCGCCCACCAGTTTGGAACAAAACCATGTCAAAACTATACAACTATGGAGACTGATCTGGGCCTTCCCCCTTCTCTCTGTCTCTCTCTGTCTCAGTCAAAAACAATAAAATAAATCTTTAAAAAAAAGAGACTGAGAGGCAGTATGATTTAAGGGCCTTTTGACAGTTAATCCCTTGGAACCTTCATTTTCTCATCTGTATAATGGGGCTGCATGTGTAGAGTGTAGTTATGAGGACTGGGTGGGAAAACGCATATAGAAATTTGCAGTGCTAGGCACACAGAAGGGCTTGCTAAGTCTGACTGTTGAGAGGAAGCAGCACTCCTGCTCTTGTGGCATTCTGGGGGGCCGCTGTCTGCATGGTGACTGTGAGAAGGCATATATATGTCATATATTCTCATCAGTCCCCAGGAGATCCAGAATCCAATAATTCTGTTTTGAACACCACTCTGGGACTTTAGCTTAGAAAGTCACACCAGGGAGAGACCTATAAGGTTAATTTATTTGTCCAACATCCCCCACCCCAGTGCACAGATGGATGAGTGGGGTCCAATGACTTCCCTAAGTTTGCCTGAAAGTTGGTGTCAGGGCTGAGATGGCCTTTGGGTTTCTTCTTCCCACACTCTGCTGCCTCCTGGCTCCTCAATTTGAGGGAGCAAGTGGCGGGGGGGATTAGATGACTCAGCCAAAGTCAGGCTATGATGAATCCTAACAGACAAAGTACTTTAAATGTTTTAGAATTCATGCAATCTTCACCACAACCCTGTGAGGTAGGTACTGTTGTGTCTCCATTTTACAGATGGGGAAACTGAGGCACAGGGTATGGTAAGTCATTTCCCCAAGGTGAGGCCCTATAAGACACTACTATCTCCACTCTCCAGACAAGAAAATGAAGGCCCAGAGGAGACGCCATGAGTCCAAGGTCACCTAGCTCAGAAGTGGCAGAGGTGGGGGTTGAACCCAGGGTGTCAGGTGACTCTTTGCTGTGGGCCAAGCTGCTTTGAGGCAGGGCCTGGGGGGATTTTTTACTATTAGGCCAGGAGCACAAGGCTGAGGGCTCTGGTCTTGGTCTTGCCGCCAGTTGCTCTGTTACCTCCCCATTTAAATTCCTATAACCAGTATATCCCAGGCACACAAAATCAACACTGGATGTCAGCAGATAAGGGTGGGGTCCTGCTGAAGTGAGTGCATTGGCCCTGGGTCTATCCCTTAGAGCCAAGAAGCTCAGGGAGGTTATTAAATACCTTCATAGCGGAACTTGACACAAGTGGTACGAACAGTGTGAATCCTCCAAATTCCCAAAGCCACCCTCAGATAAAGGGGGTGGGTACCTGGCAATGACACTTTTAGGGATAGTCACTTAGGCTACCCGAGCCTCAGTTTTCCCATCAGTAAAATGGGGATAACAAGAGGACCTACTACACACAGTTGTGATAGGGTTCCAGGAGCACGCTGAGTGCCCTGTAATACGGACTGAACTGTGTGGCTCCAAATCCACATATTGAAGCCCTATCTCCTGATATCACTACATTTGGAGATGGAATCTTTTTCTTTTTTAAAGATTTATTTTATTGATTTTTGACAGAGAGAAACAGAGACAGAGAGAGACAGAGAGAAGGGGGAGGGCCCAGAGCAGTCTCCATAGTTGACAGCATTAGTTTTCCATATAGTTTCACTCCACAGGTGGGCACGGGGCTGCGCAGGGCAGGAACTGGGCCAGGAGCCTCCCACATAGGTCCCGGCAAGAACTGAACTGGGGGCACACCCCAGTTCAGCATGTGGGTCCGCATGGGCCGGGGCCGGGATTCGATCCTTGGTCCTTGGGGCTTCAAAGCGAGTGCTTTACCCGCTGAGCCATCCCAGCTTTCCCAAGGAGATGGAATCTTTAAGAAGGTAATCAAGGTTAAATGAGGTCCTAATCTGATAGGACTGGGGTCTTTGTAAGAGGAAGAAACACCAGAGCCCACTCTCTCTCCTTGTCCAGAGCAAAGGTCATGTGAGGACACAGCAAGAAGGCAGCAGCCTGCAAGCCAGGAGGACAGCTCCCACCAGAAAACAACTCCCCCAAGACCTTGATCTTAGACTTCCAGTCTCCAGAACTGTAACAAACACATTTCTGATGTTTAAGAGGTACCCACCTGTCCCATCTGTGGCAACAACAATTTCTGTTGTTTTCAACCACCTCATTTGTGGTAATTTGGTATGGCAGCCCCAGAAAATGAATACACTATCCTCAGGAAGCTAGACGTCCAAAGTCAAGGTATTGACAGAGCCATGCTTGCTCCACCTGCTCCATCCCTCTCCTCTGGCTTCTGGTGTTGCTGGCCATTTTTGGCATTCCTTGGCTTGTAGCGGCATCACTCCAGCCTCTGCCTCCGTCATCACACAGCCTTCTCCTTGCTGTGTGCATCTCTCTCTTCTTCTTATAAGGACACTAGTCATATTGGATTAGGGTCCACCCTAATGACCTCATTTGAACTTGGTTACATTTGTAAAAACCCTATTTCCAAACAAGGTCACAGTCTCAGGTGGGGACGAAGACACAATTCAACCCTTAACATGTAGTAATGAACTGTGAGAAAGGTAGGACTGAAGAGCTGCCAAGACGCCAAGTCTCATAGGAAGAAAATCCTCACTCAAGTCTAGCCTACGTTCCTCCTGCTGCGCCCATTCTACCTGTTGTCCAGGGAGACAAGCCCATTCCCTACGAGGAAGCAGCAGGTCCTGGACTCTGATCCTTCTGCATTTTCATCCTCTCCAACTACCTGAAGAATTACACTGTGGGTTGAGGAGGGTTCCTGCTCTGAAAAGTACACAACAGCAATGATCACTTACTTTTCCAGGCGCTTTCCACTCTTTACGTTCTCCCCCCAGGACCGAGAGTGGAGCTCCTAGGTTTTATTGGGGTATGGCTAAATCACTTCTTCCCACCTCCCCTGTCTGGGAGAAATTCATGGACCCCTGAACTACACTGTTGGGGTTGGATCAGAGAGGAAAAAAATTGCTAGCATGCAAAAGATTGGAAGGTTCTGCCAAATTATATGTAGGTAAAATGCTCGACTGTGGTGGCTGACAAATCCAAGGGCTTCCCACTTACTTTGTCTAATGGTATTATTAATCAATGCCTCAGCTAAATGTCACTGGCTGCTCTTACAAACACAAATTGGAAGAGAGAGAAATGACACAAGATCTTTAAAATGTTTGGAAGAGGTTTTTCAAAGAACCCAAGGGTCATGGGGGTCTGGGGGCTTCTCGCTTTCAATCCTCAGTCCTCACTTGGGGTGTCTCTGTTGGGGGCAGAATAATGCCCCATGGCAAAGATGTCTTGTCCTAACTCTCAGAACCTGTGAATATGTTATGTTACATGGAAGAGGGAATTATGGTTGCAGATGAAAGGCAGTTAGAGTCACAGAGAGGTTGAAGATGCTATGCTGTTGGCTTTGAAGAAGCACAAAGGTGCCAGGAGATAAGGAATGTTGGGCAGGCCGCCTCTAGAAACTGGAAAAGGCAAGGAAATGGATTCTCCCCTAAGAGCCTCTAGAAGGAACACAGTCCTGCTAACACCTGGATGATAACCCAGTGAGATCCATTTTAGACGTCTGGCCTCCAGAACTATAAGATAATAAAATGTGTATTGTTTTAAGCTACTCACTTTGTGGTAATTTGTTACAGCAGCGACAGGAAACTAGTAAGTCTCTAATGCAGCCATTTTATTCATCAATACATTTTTATTGAACACCTGCTATGTGCTGGACACCATTTCTTCAGTTGCCAAATGTCTTCTGAGCACCTGCTGTGTGCTGGAAGAGCCTGGGCCCTGGAGATACAGCAGCAGTGAATAAGAGGAAACTCCTGTCTTCCTGGGGCTGACATTCTAAAGGGGAGAGATGGACAAAGGACAAAGACGCCAATGGCAGCAAGAGGGCTGAAGGAAAATCAAGCAGGGTCAGGGGAGACAGTGGCCTGAGGTGTGTGTGCTTTTGGGGGGAATGAAGCTAGTTAAGGTGGCCTGGTCAGGGAAGAAGGCCTTGTGAAGCAGGGGGCACTGCAACAAAGCCCTGAGGAGATGAGGGAGCCGGTAGGGGAACGAGAAAGGGAACTCCAAGAAAAACGGTGCCTGCCAGACCAAGAAGGGTGGCAGGCCCTCCGGAGTTACTGTCCCACAAACACAACTTAGCTCGATCTTCACAACTGATCGGTTTTACAAATGAGGAGCGGGTGACCTTTGGGACCAGCTTCACCTCCCCTCTCAGTAGGCTGGTCTCTGTGCAGCTGTCAAGGGTGCTGGTTGGGTTCAGAGCAGGTCCCAGCCTTCCAAACACTGTTTCTAGCTTTCCTCCCCTACATTCCAGCACCCACCCATCTTGGAGCAGATGGAGCACCTGCACCCACAAGGCTGGGGCATGGGGCAGAGGAGACTCCCAGTCCTTATCCTGAGCCAGAAACTTCAGGGACCTATATTACTTCACCCCCACCCCACTACATAGGCCAGGCACTTTGCATATATTTACATCTCATTTAATTATCAAAACAACCACATGAGGGATGGCCACCATCCCCATTTTTCAGATGAGAAAACCGAGGTCCAGCAAAGGAAGGCCACTTGCTCAAGGTCACCAAGCTAGAAAAAGGCAGAGCTGGATTCAAACCCAGTACGATCCAAAAGCCAGACACTGGTATACTCACATCACAACTTCTGCAGCACCCACCTGCCCCCAAAAGATTATCAACTTGTCATCTGTCCTGTCCTTATGTGACTCAATGTTGTTTTTTTTAACTTAAATATATTTAAAGGAGTATTTTGTTCCACTATTGTAAGTAGATAAGAGGGATTCTATATCATAAATAGGAGTTTTAACCATAAAAATAAACACAGAAAAAAACAAACAAGAAAACTGATGTTATTAAATTCTTGTTAGACTCCATTGCCTTGAGCCTGAGGCCAGCTCTCCCTTGGCTAAAAGGGGAGGCTCACAGGTGTCCCAGAGGTGTTTAAGAAGCTCTAGCACATGACTGAGATATCATCTAGAAGGAACCAGAAAGGTGACACCTGGCACACAATGTGTTCAGAGTTTCAGTGTTGGGCCAGGTACACTGAGACTACTCCCTATATCAGGTAACCCCGCTTGGGGAAGTGCTGGGTCCCATTGAGTTTCCAATCTCCAAAGCCACACAGGGGCCACTCCAGCGTCTGGCCTCATGTTCGGTGTCAGAAGTGTCAGAACATCTCTGCAACTACTTGTCTGGAGCCAGGGAGCCCAGGTTTCTGCCAGGCTCAGCACTTTCCCTGAAAACCTTCCAGCTGAGACCCCCCACTTCACTCCTGCAACATATAGACAGTTGATACACAGATGAGGGCAGCGGCAGTGGGAATCAAACAGCTAGAGATCCAGCAGGAATAAACGCCAGAAACAGGGGACCTCAAATCAAAAGGTTTTGACTACAAGTCCCTTGGATTAATTGAGCACATTGGCAGACATGAAAGATCAAATATGAACCATCTGGGGTGACAGGTCCTGACAGGCATGCAGGGAGGGGAAACATCATCAGGAAGCAGAATGCCTTTGTCTTACCGCCATCAACCTGCTCTTTATGCATACATTGCTTAATAAAATGACTAATTCATTTTGGTTTCACTGAATCTAAATCCCTAGAGACTACTGCTAACGGATTTGTAACATTTTAATACCACACCAGGCTTTCCAAAGGTACTGTCATCTATTCCATCTTCCACCACTAGCTGATGCTGTTGGTGTTTTTTTTTTAAAGTGTCTAAGGAGGTTACAGGGGAGAGTCGGGGAATTGAGGAGAAGCTGTCTCATTCCTCCCACTGTGTCCATCTGAAAGAAAGTGGCATTTGGAGCTTTTTAAGGAAAGCTGGAACCACAAAGCCTGTCCGAGAGGCTGCTTAGAAACACATATATGCAGAAGTATGCATGCACCCCTCCAAAATACTTCGAGACAGAAGCCTTCTTCCATCTGGACCCTGGCTCTGGGTGCCTGCATGGGTGGGAGGCTCAGGCTATCAATGGCAGCAATGAGACTAATTTTGATCCTTTAATCTTAATTTTTCAATAGCAGATGGGATGTGGGGTTTTTATACACAGCTGTGAGCTATACAGACATCCACTCTTTATTCCCTCTATTACCAGGCTGGCTGCTTGCAGGGGGTGGGGGTGTCTCCCAGCTTAAGCATGGACAGAAGGGCTGGAGAGGGTCTTTCTTCTTGGTGCTGGTTGGTGATGGTAATAATAACACCAACAATAACAATGGCAGCTACTGTTTATTAAACATTTACTATATGCCAGACACTCAGCTAAGGACTTTACACTCTTCACCCCCAAGAGGTACCAGGAGGTAAGTGTGCTTCTTCCAGAGGAGGAAGCAGAGGCTCAGAGAGGTAGAGACAGTTACCCGAGGTCACCCAGCCAGGGAGCAACAGAGCTAGGACTCAAATCCATGCCTGTATAAATAAAGTTCTCACATACCGAGCTGCCCAGAAAGTTCAGGTGGGCAGGGACAGTGTCTGTTTTGCTCAGTATTGTGCTTTTGGGGTTGAGTAGAATGCAGGGCAAACAGTAGGTACTCAATATCTGTTGAATGAATGGCATGGGGCTACAGCTCTGTGCCAGACACCAGGCTAAGTGTTTTCCACTGTCACTGAACCCACCCAACAGACCTATAATCCAATGGAACCATTACCCATGTTTCACAAGTGGGGAGATGGAGGCTCGGGGAAGTCAAAGGTCTTACAGGAAGCAAAACAGCAGAAGAGGGACTGGTCCCACCTGTGGCAGGGCCCTTCAGTCCAGAATCCTGCTCCGGCTCCTCCTGGCACCGCTGTGCCCCCTGAATTTGGAGCTCTGTGACTCTGTTTCCCCTCAACAAACTTACCCACCTTGAAGAGTAGGCTTTGGAGCCCTGGGCTGACAACCAGGAGTTCTTGGCTAGTGAGGGTTAACTTGTTCCGCCTCTGGGTAACACATCTGCATTTCAGCAGAGGGCTCATCCTCTCAGCCCAGAGCTTTCCAACCCATTGGCAGCAAAGATCCTTAGCTGCTTTTCACTCTTTAAAGCTCAAATCTCCAATGGTTTTGTCCAAACCCTTTCAATTTTTAAAATTATTCCAGTATCTGGGTTAGGAGCCAGGGGTCTAGATTCAGGCTCTACTACCTCTCTGTTGTGTGACCTTAGGTAAGTGGCTTGACCTCTCTGAGCCTGCATTTCCTTAGCTGCACTTGGGGGCAGGATGGCAGCACCTACCTCCAAGGGGACTGTGGGTATCAGTGAATTTGGTTCTGGAAGGGACTGAGCACAACATAAAGGAAGCACCCTGGAAATGCTCCCACAAGGATGGCAGTTTGTGCTTTAAAATCCGATTTAAAGGCCGCCCTTTCTGAGACTCCTCCTTCAGCTGTCCCTCCTTGGAGCCCTTTTTCTGCTGTGTGCTCTGGTTGTCCACAAGGCTCACAGCAGAGAGTACTGTAGGTGCTCAGAGACAGAGCTGACGAAAAGCCACAGCTGAAATGCCTGTCCTCCCTTCTGAAATGGAATGACAGTTTATTGAGCGCCTTACTGGGTACCAGCATGCTCTGTGACTGTTTCCTCTGTGATGCTTTGATTTAATCTTCTTCAAACCCTTATCTACCAGTAGTAAAATTTAGACAATAGCCATGGGGAAAGGGCATTTCTGATAGGGAAAGTGGCATGGGCAAAGGCGTGGCAGGAAATGGTGGGACAATGCCTTCTAAAGTTATCTACCATCTTTGGGAAAATCTGCCATCACTAAGCTTTTTCTTTTTTATGGGTTAAATACTCTTTTATGTTACCCTTTGGGGTTCTGCTGGCCCCTACAGGACCAACTGAGCAGAGGCATATACGGGGAGAAAGGGAGGAGGTGAGTAAGTACAGGCAGAGACAATTTCTCATGAACCTAAAATCCGTATTTCCTGTGTCTGTGAAGGTGGCTTATCCACTAGATGGCGGTAGTACTAGTCATTTTGGACAAACACAAAGCTGAATTCTTAACCTACCTCACTACTTCCACTAATACATATTTCAGATGGTTCACAGATTCAAATTTTTTTAAATTAAGATCCCAAAAGTATGAAAAAAGACTATAACTTGAGGTTTTTAAAATGACATGAAATTCAGAAGCCAAAAAGCAAAGGTTTTGTAAAATTCCCTACTTTCGGCAAATATTTTTTGAATGTCTGCTATGTATACCATATACATGAGACATTGTAAATACAGTTAAGAAACAAAAGAAAAACCAGGGGAAAAGATATGAAACACTTTTACCAGGACAAAGGTTAATCTTTCTAGTATATGGAGAGCATCTACAAATCAATAAAAAAGAGAACTTTCTGAGGGAAAAATGGGCTAAGAGTGCACAAACCAGTGGTTCACAAAAGAATAAATATGAGTGATTCATAACCTATAAAAAGACATTTAGTATAATTAATAAATGAAGGAGTGCTAAATAAATCAAAGAGAAAAAGAATTCATAGTCTTTCTGACTGCCAATCTCAGTTTGTGGCTGATACATGGCTACAACATATTTTCCTTCCCAAGTTTTCTTCCTTGCCCTGAGAACCACAGCACTGTACCAATGTGTTATATGTTCCTGATAAATGCCCATTGTTGGAGAGAGGGTTCAGTAATTTATAACAAAGCCACACAAGACAGTGTTACACAGAACGAACCAAAGTTTCTCAGGATTTTCACACAGGGAGATACGGATGCTCGTGTTGAGTGAAAGGAAGCAGGATGCAAAATGGTATGTGTAGAGTGAATGACCGTTTTTGAAAAAGTACATGGGGGAAAGATCAGAAAGGAAAACAACCCAAAATGTTCCCAGCTTTTCTAGTAGGTAGTTTTCCCTCCTTCTTTCTACTTTTCTATATTGTCTGAATTTGAGTGTGCATATGTGACTTTAACACCTGGTGGGAAAAATTTTAAAACCCTAAACATCACAGAGCATTTTCCTATTCCACAAACCCGGTAACCCTTTTGCCTAAACCGTTCACCTCACATCCTTAACAACTGATAGAATCTTCTAAATCAACAGCAAACCTGACTCTGAAACTTAAACCCTGATGTCAGCTTTGCAATGGGCTACTGATAATTAAACCCTCAAGGCGCTTTCATGCATAATGTGTCAACCTATGAGTAGCTCCTGTTATTATTCCTCTGCTAAAGGCACAGAAACCAGAGCTCAGAGAGGTTTGGGCCCCTGCCCAAGGTCACACAGCTTAGAAACACCAAGCTGACAGTCCCACTAGCTGTGTCTGACACTTGGGTGCTCAAGCACCTAAGCTGACCAGCCTTTTACCTCCTGAAAGGATCAGGGAGAAAAATGCCTATCAGGAGTTGCCATCTTCTACGTCTGATTTTCATAAACCAAAGTAAAGCTGAAAAAAACATTATGGGGCACTCACCTCTCTCTTATCTCTTCAGCATTGTGCCTTGCCCTGCCCTCCTACTCGATTTCTCATTTTGATTTTTTCTTTTTTTTTTTTGCTTTTAACTAATCACTCAGTTAAGAAGTTACCTTAGGTTGCGTGATAAAGTAATCAGCCGTCACCCATACAGAAGTCAAAAAGGTTTAAATCAAATCATCATCCACAACAATGACATTAATTATGCTTTTAACACATTTTACTGCTTTTTTTTTCTCACTTCATGCCACATCTGTGTGAACAATATCCAAAAGATTTATGGTTTTCTTTCATAATTACAGACATACAGGCTGCACACTTATCAAAATACGTGCTGAGCAATCATGCTATATCACATCCTCTGCCAAAGATTTGTGTTGGCAGCAGTCATTCAAAACAAAAATGTTGAATCAGGACTTGTGTAGCTTTGTGGGGGTGGGAGAGAAGATTTCGACAAATAATTTGCCTGTCAAATATAAAAACAGGAGAGTGTGCATCCTGGCAAATTTTCTAAGAGTGTTATTTTTATGGAGGGGGTTGGGGCTGTGTATGGGGTAGGGGGAGGGGAAGACAGCAAGCTGGGGAGCTCCAAGCACCAAAAACACATCTGACATTTGGTTTTTGTGTCTGAGAATAAAATTTAATGAGAACAAAAATATGTCTTCCTAATTCCCCCAAGAAATCATTAAAACATTTTGTTATTCTTAAATGTCTTGAAAATGAATTAGAGCCCCTAAAGGAGCCGTTTGTATGGTACGTCTCCATCAGTTAAGGCTCCTCATTCTCTAACTCGGTGACAGCTGGGGACGGATGTTTCCCTGCCCCTCCATTTCTGGAGAGTAAAGTTGGGCAATTAGATGCATGGAGTCAGTACCAGGCTTGGAACAACCCTTTGGGGAGAGAGACAAGAGGACACAAGGACCTTCTGGAAAGTTTCTGCCTATCTTGGTAGCTCTCATGGCCCCTGGCTGACACTGTGGTCCTGGCCCTGTGATTGTGTTAACAGCCCTATCTCCAGAAAGACGAGGGTCCCATAGTGAACTCCAGAAACGATGCCTCTTTCCCCTCCTCACCCCCAAGAACTAGAATCGTTGGTGCTATCTGGATTTGCGACAACAGGTTGGTTATTTGAGAAATGGTCTGGTTACCTCTGTCCTTGTCTGCATCAGTGCACTCATGGTTATGTTTTCAGGGTCTAGTGAGTGCTTGGCATACAGCAGGCACTCAATAAGTGCTATCTGAGTAAAGAAACATGTGAGGGCTCTAGCTGAAAAAGTACCTTTTCATTCAAATAACCCTTGCCTTTCTGCATCCGAGTCTTATTTCTAATTCATTCCATAAACGATTACTAGGTGCCTACTGTATAGTGGATTCTGAGCACACAAATTTAGTAAAACTCAGTCCCAGGCTTGGAGAATTCCACTCCTAGGAAAGCCAGACACATGTATGAGAGCAAATGACACTTAGCAAGTGCTACTATGTGCCATGTACACTGACGCCTCCCACCACATGACGGGTTCTGATATTATTCCCAATTTATAGAACAGGAAACTGAAGCTCAGAGAGGTGAATTAATTCATTCACAGTCATCCAGTGAGTCAGTGGTATAGGCAGGATTCCAACCCAGGTCTGGCCCTGAGCCTGGAAACACAAGCTTGTCTCAGTGCTGCCCCCTGTTGCTACAGGTGAGGTACTATGGAGCCCAATGGAGGAGCCTGGCTCCGGGACACCTGGCAGGCATCTTTGGGATCAGTACTGGGTCATCCATCCTCCAAAGTCATTTGTTGCTGAGACTGTGGGTCCTGAAGGATTGAAAATGGTGGGAAATGAGAGGGAATATTTTCCCAGATAATTCTAATGAGGGTGGAGACATTATAAACAAAAAGACTTTAAGAGATGGGGTCTCTTGGCTACATGCCTGGTATAGTCCTTAGGATGATAATGACCGAGGCTGAAGACACATGGCTATTTTAGTCTCATGCTATGGGGCCATGTCCTCCTGGGGTGGGAGTGTGCTGAATGTTCTCAAACTAACCACATCTCTGTAATCCACACTCAGATCAAGAAACAGCATCTCCAGACCCCAGGGGCCCCTCACAGGAACTATTGGCCATCACTCTCTTGAATTCTAACAGCACAAGTTAATGTTTTTTAATTGAGGACAAATTCCTTTAACATAAAACTTACCATTTCAAAGTGTGAATTCAATGGTGTTTTAGTACATTCATGATGTTATACAACCACCACCTCTACCTAGTCCCAGAACATTTTTATCCCTCTAAAAGGAAACCTGTACCCATTGAGGCCTTGCTCCCCATTCCCTCCCCTTCCCAGCCTCAGGCAACCACCACTCTGATTTCTGTCTCTAGATTTGCCTAGTTTGGACACTCCATATAAATGGAATCTTACACTATGCATTTTTTTTGCGTTGGCTTCTTGCATTTAGCAAATGTTTTTGAGGTTCTTCCACATTATAGTGTGGGCCAGTGCTTCATTTCTTTTCATGCCTGAATCATATTCCATTGTATGGATATACCATCACTTTTTATTTATCTGTTCATCCACTGGTGGACATTTTGGGATTGCTTCCTCTTTTTGGTTATTGTGAATAGTGCTGACAGGTTACTTTTTGTCCGTCTTTGTATTTTATGTAAATAGAGTCATATAGTGACATGTTTTTTTGGGTTTGGCTTTCACGCAACATCAAGTGCTTAGAGTTGGTTTCACCTTTCTTCCAGCACCCTCTGCTGGCAGAAAGCACTGGGCGACGTTTGTCCTTTATGGTAATGGGATGGGGGTTTTGGCTGACAAGACAGACTTCTTGACTCCCCAAGAAGGTCCAAGTGGGAGATCTCACCAGGAGCTCCCTCAAATCTCCCTGGCTGACATCAGGAAGTGGTGAGGAAAGATGGAGGAGCCATGTGGGATGTATCACCCTAGACTGGGTACTGAACTCCTTATCCCCTCACAATCCCCACCCATGGAGGGTCTGGCCTCGCCCAGGAGTCTTGGCCTGCCCCCAGATCCCACTGTGAGGAGGACCCTGTGTAATGGTCCTAATGGCTGTTTCTTGTCATTAATTATTCAATTATGGAGCCCAAGCATTTCTTACCTGGTGCTTCAATTAATTGCTTGTAAACACTCAAGAAAGCGGCCTCGGCCTCCTGACTTCTCTTACTAAGGGCCACCACCTTTGGAAACAAGAGAAAAAGTCACATATAACCATGGTGTCTGAGCCTCCAAGCAAATGTCATCATTTTCTACTTGTGCAAACCTGGGATGGGGATGGGGAGGGGAAATGAAGATAAAAGTATGGAGTTAGGAATCCGAGTTCACATCCCAGCTGTTGCATTCTGACTGTGTGACCTTGGACAAGTCATTGCCCCTCCCTGATTCTCAGTTTTCTCATCTGTAAAATGGGAGCAAATAATAGAGCCTACCCCCTCCAGTCCCGTTGTGAGGATTAAATGAAGCTGTATATATATAGTGCATAGCACAGGGCCTGGCACACAGTAGGCTGTTAACAGCTGCTATTATTGTTGTTATTAAAGGGTAACACTGAATGCTCAAATGTGGCACATGTTTGGAGGGAAAAGGGAATATTTCTTGCCACTGAAAATTAGAGAAATGGTTTAATCTCTAGTAAAATATCAAAGAGCTTCAACAAATATCAAGGATGACAGAGTACTATCAAACAGTTCCTGGCATACCAAAGGTGCTCAGTAAATACTTCTTGATTGATGGGTACATGGGTGACTGAATAACCCAGTGCTGACATGCTGTTACATTCATGCACTCATTCACTTGCTCACAAACTCCTTTTGTTCTGCCAGTGAGACTCCATAAGATGCATTTGGGCAGGACGTTTCTGGGGCTCAGCACCATCGCAGCCCTCTGCTCCTGGCTCTGAATTCCAAGCTCTGGCCCCAAAGCTGCCGTGATGCTTGCTCTTGGTGCCCAGTTTCCTGGCTTAGTCTTGGGCCTTCACAGCACATGGCTGGAGTGAGCTACTGGCACCCATGGGCTGCCACCTTGACCTCCTCGAGGACACTCTGAGCTGGGTGGAACGGCTTTATTCTCCATAGCACTGACATACCTCTGCCTCTGGGGCCAACTTCCTAAACAATGTGTCTATGGAGCATCTACTTGTCAATCAGCCTCTTTCAGAATTAGGCTTTTCTGATGAATCAATGATGACAGCTGGGGGGAGGGGGTGTCTGTTACCAAATTCCTCCATTCAAAGTAAGCTCTGGGGGCACATTGTCTGGTGCACAGAAGGTGCTCAACATACTTCGTTGAATAAACAAATCCAAGTGGGTTGCACAATGCTAGGTCCTATCTAACACCATCATAAAGAAACAGCAGGGGCCAATTCTGAGACAGTCCAGAGACAGGCTACCTGGGTTCAGATCCCAGCTCTACCACTTATTACCTGTGTGTCCTTCGGCAGGTAGGTCACTTTTGTGGGGATAACGTGCCAACCTCCCTCAAAGGGTTGTGAGAGGATCAAATGATTTAACACATGCAAAGTGCTATGCAAAACTCCTTGCATGCATTAAGCCCCATAGACATGTCACCTCTTGGTAGGACCAACCCATTCTTTCTTGCCTATTGTGGGAAAAGGCTCTGCCCGGTGCTGGGTGATGAACCTCAGCTGTGCTCATTTCTAGTCTCAAATGGAGAACACCACACTTCCACATGGAGCAGTGCACTCTGGGAAGAAGAATTCAAAAACCCTAGTGGTTCCTCTAAGGCTTCTAATATGGCAACCAAGAGACTAACGTGGCTACTAAGCACTTGAAATGAGGCAAGTCCAAACCAAGATGTGCGAATAATACAAAATACACAATGGATTTTAAAAACCTAGTACAAAGATCTCTCTCACCTTCTCTCAAACAATAAAATAAGTCTTAATAAAATAAAAAATAAAAACCTAGCATAAAGAAAATAATGTACAATAGCTGGCATTTTTTATATTGATTACATGTTGAAGTGACAACATTTTGGATATCATGGGTTAAATAAAATTTATCTTTATTATTCATTTCACCGGTTTTCTTTTACTTTTTTAAGGGAGGTACAATAAAGTGTAAAAATATATCCATGGATCACATTGCATTTCTATGGGATAGCACAGCCTGAAGGCTTTACAAGGTCCATACTGAGTTCATTATTTAAGAGGAGTAGAGAGAAATGTGTGGTGGGTGTTGTGCAAGTGATTTTAAAAAGGTCAGTACAGAAGCTCCTTAAGCTTTCTTGTTATTCTGAGAAGAGTCTCTGATCTTTTACCTTCCAGAGTGAATCAGAGTCTCTCATTCATTCAACAAACATTTCCTGAGCACCTGCCATGTGCCAAGCACTATGGGCTAAGAACTCAGCGATGAATAACACAGCTTTGAGCCCCATCCTTATTGGTCTCCCTCTGGGGAGACTGACATTAAAGCACATTCTCCAGATAATTCATTAATTACAAGTGCTAAATGCTTCAAAGGGACCTTGAGAGTGTGTAAGTGGGGAAGGCTGACCCAGTTTGGTGGGTAGAACATCAGGAATGGTCTCCTCAAGAAGGGGAAGACGATGCTGGACAGAAAGGATGTTCTAGAACAGGGGTTCCCAACCTTTTTATACCCTAGGGTGCATTCTAAAATATCGGTAGGGTGGCGGGCACCAGCTATTTCTAAGGATACTTATTATTGAACAAGAATAAAAAATAATAAACAAAAATAATTTTAAAATAACAAATTTATTGTACAAATTATATACACACAAAGAAACATATATACAAAATGCAATACAAAGTAAATAAAAAACACACGTATAATAAAATCATTTAAAAAACATAAAAGAAAACATAAAAAAAAACAATCTGTCAGTGTGATCTTTGGCATTGCATTTCATTGGCCAGTGCCTCGTAATTAGGAGAGTATGACGACAACCCTGTTAGCAAACAATTATTAAGATGCTCATCGGTAAGTCGAGATCTATATCGTGATTTTATTAAATTCATGTTTGAAAACAAAGATTCACATAAATAC
>PVKE010017924.1:0-30159 GCA_004027555.1 Craseonycteris thonglongyai
CACTACAGAAACAACAACTACTTTCATTTTAGGAAAAGTAGTCTCTCTCTATCTGTATATGCATACATATGCACACATGTATGTGTTTTGATAAGTTGCTTCCATATGGTAGGCAACATCAATACTCACACCTACAAAGTGTGTAACCACTAAACTGTTGTCTGTGTCTATGAGTTTTTATTTCTTTGTTTGTCTTGTTGCTTTCATTTTTATATTCCACATCTGAGTGAAGTCATCTGATTCTTGACTTTTTCTGTCTGACTTATTTTACACAGCATGATTATCTCCAGATCCATCCATGTTATTGCAAATAGCTTCTTAATTCATTCATGGCAAGATAAATGTTTGAGCCCAGGTCAACTAATAGCAAATCTCACCCCTACAGCTGTGTGTTGGTATGTTGGCAACTATAAACCACCACTGTACACATTTTTTTCTGCCTTTCTTCTAGTTTCCTTTCAATGTTATAACAGCTCATATGTTTATAATGTGCATAATGGGAAAAAAACAAAACACAGAAAACAAAATTATGAATTACCATAGACTAAATGTACTCATGATAGAAAAAAGAGGAAAAATAATTTCAATTATTGTTATTATTATGCTAATAAATTATTAACAAACTTACTCCTTTCTCCTGTTTATTAGGAAGTATTCAGGCCTTCTCAGTCAATCTGGACAGCCCCTCATATATGCCTTTCCCTGTCAAGCAGGATTTTGTTTATTCATATTTTACATTAGAGAGAGTGGAAAGAGAAGACTCCATTAAAGAGGAATACAAAGAAAAAAGGCCAAAAATATAGCTTAGGTGAGGATCGTACCTGTGGTTCATATGTTATACTGATCTAGTGGACAAGTAGAGTGTGGGTTCATACACACACACACACACACACACACGTATGAATATGGAAGCCATGGATGTGACTATTCAAGCATAATATACAGTAAGAATAAAAAGAGCAAAGAGTGAGCTGAGAAACCCACAGTTGATGGGTAAGCTAGATGCAGAGAAGTCTACAGGTAATTAATCAAATAACTATCAAAGATTTAATGAATATTTTCTTATTGTAATTACTTATACAATGATATAATTTCTGTTTAAAATGAAGCAATACTTACAAAGTGTATAATAAAAGATACAATTTAACATATCAAATTGATTTGTTCTAAGCTTTAAAAAGTACATTAATATTTAAATTTATGCAACATGTGGCACTTACACTACGATTTTCTACAAAATGAAAAGTTAGAACAATATAAGTGAACTAAATGTGTACATTCATTCATTTCAATAGGTCAACTTTAGTTATTATAAGAAATAATGAAAACCCATTTCTGTATATTAAGTCTTCAAGGCCCTACTCAAATTTAATTCCTACTCTGGAGCCTTTATACATTTACTAAATAGAAATTATCTTCACTGTCCCAAACTCTCATTTACTTAAACAAAAAAGTTCTATATTTTTTTCTTATTATAAATAAAATAATTATGTAAATATGCCTTTATTTTTACACACACATAGGATTTCACTCCAATTTGTTTTATAACCTGATTTTTAATATCTCTGGAAATATCTCTGGTGACTAATCCTTTCATGAACTTATTCATCTATAACCTTATTTTTATCTTTAAAAAATTAATAGATGTTAAAAATTAAACGTTTATTTTTTCTTACTATAGTAAATTATTTATTGTGAAATAACAGAAAAAAACAGTAATTTAAAAGTATAATAAAAACAATGAGAATCTTCACATTGGTCTCTTGCCTCCTTTTTTTTTCTCCATAAACACATGAACGTTATCCTATAAAAGACATTTTTTACCCTGCCTTTTTACTTGTTTTTTTTTAATGGTAAATTTATTGGAGTGACATTGGTTAGTAAAATTATATAGGTGTCTGGTGTACAATTCTCCAATAAATCATTTATAGAGTAAGTGCTTATCACCCAGAATCGGGTTTCCTTTCATCACCATATATTGACTGCTTTTTTAAATTTAAAATTGTACCTGTCCTTTCTCCATGCCATAAGTATTCTTTTAAAGCTTCCATTTTAGTAGTTCTATAGAAATTCAATATTGAAAAAACTTGTGGTACACATACACAATGGAATATTACTCAGTAATAAAAGAAGATGAAATACTGCCATTTGCAACAACATGGATGGAACTTGAGATCATCATGCTCAGTGAATTAAGCCAGACAGAAAAAGCTAAGAGGAACCATATGACTTCACTCCTATGTGGAATATAAAACTGAAAGCAACAAAGAGACAAAACCTCATGGACACAGTCAATAGTTTGATGGTTACCTGAGGGTAAGGTGGGAGGGAATGAGCGAGGAGAGATGAGGAGCTAAATATATGGTGATGGAAAGAGAGCTGGCTATGGATGGTGAACACATATTGTAACACAAAGATGAAGTACTGTAGAACTGTAGACATGGAACCTATGTAATTTTTACCAGCCAATGTCACTACAATGAATTCAATAAGAAAAGATATTATAAATTCTATACAATTAAGTATTTGGGCTAAGTACCATTTTCACTGATATTAAAACATATTATGAGAAACATCCTCTGTTTAAAAGTTTTATGACATCCTAATTATTGTATTACACTAAATCACTAGATATAATCAGTAGATATAGTATTAATGTGTCAAAGAAGGGATTATTAAGATATTTGAGGGGAAGCCGGGATGGCTCAGTGGGTTAAGCGCTCACTTTGCAGTGCCGGGGACCAGGGATCGAATCCCGGCCCCAGACCATGCGGAACCATATGCTGAACTGGGAGCTCCCCTGGTTCAGTTTTCTCTCTGTCTCTGTATCTCTCTCTCTCTCTCTCTCTCTCTCTCTCTCTCTCTCTCTCTCTCTGTCAAAATAAATAAATAAATAAATAAATAAATAAAAATATATTAAGATATTTGATAAATTGACTAAGTACTTATTGCATGTTCCATATGTCCTTTTCATAGCATTTGTCCTAGCTGTATTAATTAGCTTATCTTCTTTCTTAAGAATTTGTGGAAGGCAGAGATCTATGTGAATTACAAAAACGTATATGTAGGCCTAGTATGTAGGTCTTGCAATGTATAAAAAATGATTTTTAAAAATTAAGTTGTATAATGTATCTTTCCTTCTCTAAATGTATAATCTATTGCACTATTCAGCACACAAAAAATTCATATTAATGTCTCTAGGCAATGCATACATCCTGACTTTTGAATTCCTAAAGGTACAGATTCAGTAAGGATCATAATTAGAATCTGTGCAGCAAAGGATTATATTTGATCATTACTTCTGATCTCTTATAATTTGAAAATGAGAAATCAAAGAGTCTTTTGAATTCGGGAATTATCTGCCTGCTCTAATTGCGTAACTCTGGGAGTGACAAAATTTCAGGTCCTCGGGGTCACTCAGCCTTTAGTGCCTGTGGTTCCAAGAATTTAAAACAATGTGTGATTTTGAAATGCTTAATGACTCTGGGTTCCCACTTTCTTCACTTCTATAAATATCCTTCTCTTTGAACCCCAAATACTGTGTGAAGATTCATCTTTCCCTCCACTTGTAGTTCAGGTATTCTGACACTCAGTTCAGAAGGAAACTCACTCATGGTAACTTGTTCTATCATTAAAGTTAAAAAAAAAAAAAGACAAAAAAAAAAAGACAAATAATATGCATTAAATTTAAAGCGCCAATTTAAAAACTATAATCTTTTAAAGAAATGCATTTTTTATTTTTAAAGCTAATATGCATTCAACAGCAATAAAAAAAGAAAGAAAGAAAGGAAGGAAGGAAGGAAAGGAAAGAAGGGAAAGAAAGGAAAGAAAGGAAAGAAAGGAAAGAAAGGAAAGAAAGAAAGAAAGAAAGAAAGAAAGAAAGAAAGAAAGAAAGAAAGAAATGCAGCAGCCCAATATTTTGAAAGCGTAAATAGGGCTTGATGGAGTTACTTTATAAACCGGGGGAAGAGTCAGAAAGACACACGGTGTGTCTCAGAGAACTGAACTCACCTGGAGCTGAAGTCCATCACCTCCCTCAATGCTGGTGCCAACATGCTGTCAGTCAGACACCCTTAACGGTAGTATCACAGGCCAGGAACTGCTTGCTTTTTATTCCTACCTAGAACAAAATACAGTGTCAGTCATTTTTTTTTCCTGTTCCTTCAAGCATAATAAGATATTCATTATGTTATCTTTCTCTGTCACATTAGACACTCATTTATCAGAATGTTGAACACAAAGAAAAGAAGTGTAAACTCTTCACCTCTATAATTTACACCTCAATGATTAATATAGTACCTGAATAAGTCAAAGGGACCATCTATATTTTATCTCCTATAAAATGTTCCTTATAAAAGGTTATTTATTATTTCAGTGCAATCATTCCTATCCATTTCGTTTAAGTAATTGATGTGTTAATTTAAGAAGCCATTTTCTATATTGTCCTTTGAGACTATAAATTAAAATACATGTTTAAACCCCAGAAAGATGCTAATGTTGAAAATATTTCATTTTCTGAATTTTTTTTTAAACCCTGGAAAGGATTTCTCATAGGAAACAGAATTTAATAATGCAATTCCGTTAGTTTTATGCCTGCTCTATTTTATATTCTTCAACTTGAGAGACACGGATGAAGATCCCTGATGTTTCCTCGAATGCACCCAAGGGTTGCTGCTTTGCAACATAAGAGGGAAATATCACAGGCCTTTCGACCGCCTGATGAGAGCATAGGTGTGGGCAGAACTTCAGAGCTGGGCTGCCTGTGGAAGCGGGTGTTAGGGCCTTCCACTCCCCATGCTGGCAGCCACTTGACCAGCACCAGGGTGGTGCCCAAGGAGATGGCTTAAGGAAACATGCAAGAGATGCAGTGACACACATTCTTAGTGTAATTTGTCCAGCCAGCACTTATTTTGCCTTTGCCTTTGTCCGTTCCCAAGGAGCTGGAGTTTGACTCTGAATTAAATCTCATGCTAGGGATTCTATTTGCTGACGTTCCTCCTGAAGCTCACTGCCTGCCTGAACCCTCAGAACCGACATTGGACAGGATGACATACCCTCGTGTGTGATCCACCTGCAAGGGTATCCTCTTATGCCTTGTTATGCTCACTTGCTACCAACCACTCTTTGAATCTCCACCAGATACATGGCACCACCTTCCGTGAATGAATAAATAGGGTGGCTCCACGTACTTCAGCACAGACAGACATCAACCACGTTCTAGTGACCAGTTAGGAACCACCATTTTGTTCTATCTTGCTGTTAATAATTTAAGAGGCTTTTTCTTTCTTTCTTTCTTTCTTTCTTTCTTTCTTTCTTTCTTTCTGTGCTGTATAATGTGAAAGGTGCAATAGAGGTCTACATGAATTTTTTTATAGAACATGAACCTTAAGAAAGAATATCGTTCTTTCTTTGTAGTCCCTGTTTAAAATCCATTTTTCTATCATTTTGGAATCCATGTTATCCCCTTTCTTTCTATGCTACTGACAGAATAGACTTTCATCAGCTCTCATTTAGATAATAACAATGACTTCTTAAATGTCGATCTGGTGTCACTGAAAGCTGATGGCACTTGCAAGTAAAGATAACTTGAGGAGCGTTTAGAAGAGAACCCACTTAGAAGACAGTGGGTTGTATGCAGGGAAACCATAAGGGAAGGTGTGGTAGAGTCATTAAATGCCGACACTGGCAGGTAACAAGGGCAGAAAGCAGTTCCTGCCATGTAGGAGAGGGGCCCCTGGAGACGAGCAGTGATCTTTGAGAGGCAGTCCCTGGTAGCATAAGATGACAGGATGGAAGGATGTCCTAGGATATAACACTCACATGTTTTCTCTTCCCTCTGGTTTTCTGCTACACTATGTTTGGGACAAACCCTATTGGAATCCCAACTGCAAGGGATACTGCTGATGAACTACATCCAGACTAGTTTTTGACATCGGAGAACAGGGTGGAGAAAGAAAAAGTATGAATCTGGAAGAAGAAAAGAGATCCTGCAAACACCCTTATTCATACTTTGGAGCCTGGAATTTGAAATCAGATGTTGATTCAATTCCAACTCTCCCTGTGTGCGTAAGTCTAGACAAATCACTCGACTTTTGTATTTCTTAGTGTCATGATCTGCACCATGGAGATAAAAATAGCTGTTTCCGTTTTGTTGTTAGGATTAAATGGCATAATGTAGCTAAAACACGTACTACTGAGTGCTTAATAATAGTAGCAATAGTTGCAATAATTGCTACTACTCGTTCCGGTACCTGTTCTAACAAACCATGTATTTTCAAATAAGACTTTTACAAGTGTTTTTCTCCTCTGCTGAATCATGCTGTCTTCTCCATCCATCCCGACACCTATTTGCCAAGAGACTTCCTATTCATATTTTAAAAACCATAAAATGGTGTGAAGGTTCTCTCCAGTCTCTCTCAGGAAAAGCAAATCATACCGTCTGATTTTTTCATGGAGCACACATCACTGTGCAAAGCAATTAGACCATGCACTTTCTCATTTGACCAGGAGCGCCTTGGGGGAAGCAAAAGTTTATGTCTGACAGCTTTGTATCCTCAGAAGGTGGTTCATGGCCAGATGCATAGTAGATGCTCAACAAACATTAAGTGAAGAAATATGTGTTACTAGAATAGGTTTGTTGCAAAGTAAGGGAAAGGCTCAGTAACTTATTTCTTCTTTACCCAAAGGGCAGATCAATCTGTGATAAATTGTGCAAAGTGGGGACTAAGACTATCACTGAAAGTCAAGAAAACACTGAAGAAGAAGTTATCCCAAAGAAAAACCCAAGTGAAATGCAACATTTCTCTGGGACAGCCTCACTGGAAAATTCACCTCATTCTTTCCAAGGCTCCCAGAAGGATTCCTCCTAATTGATTTCAAATATTAGTAACTTACAAACTAGGCAACTATGACTACAAAAACCTCTATATATCTAATGCTTTGAAATGATATACCAGTTGAACTGCCAACAATTTTTCAAGGACTAGCCAAAAGTGTTTTCCCCTGGAATGTAAAGAAAATGTTGTTTTGTTGATAGGTAATATATTTGTGTGAATCGAAGCCTCACAAAACGGCATGCAGGACAAAGTCTTATCCCCACACTTGCCTCAGTCCTCCCTGTCACCCTCGACATGACCACATTTATTGGCATTTGTGTTTCCTGCCAATACTTCTGCAAATGCAAGTATGTATGTTTATTATCCTACACACTTATTTTAAAAATTACATGTTTTACTCACTATAGGGGCCTTACTTTTAGTCACTTGAATTTAAAGGGCTTTTTGTGTCAGTAAATGAACAGCATCTTCATTACACTCAGCTTCTTGTCTTTCTGTTGTTGTGCTATACCATTAGCTATTTAAGCAAATTTCCCCCCATTTCACATTTTCAAAATTTATATATTTGCTATTAGTCAAAGGTTGTCATTTTTTAAAAACTTTGCATATGTAAACTAGTATTGAATAGGTATGCAGCAGGTGCATTCTTATCAGTGTGTAAGGAAGTCAAAGGTTAACGCATTTATACCTTTCAAACATATTTCCAAAGTTCCCTCCTTGGAAATCAAAGCAAATTAATGTTCCCTCCAACATTCTATGAGACTGTTGGTGGGCAGAACTTTATATTCTTAAAAATACAATAGGTAAAAAATTGTACCTCCGTGTCATTTTAATGAGCCTTTTCAAAATTATGAGATAGATTCAAGATCTTTTCATAATATTTAAATAGTATATATTCCTCTTTTTGTGAAGTTTCTATGAATGTCCTTTGTGGTTGTTCTATTCCAAATAAAGTTTAACACGTTTTTATTTCTTTCTTATTTTATGTATCTTCCAAATGAAGCAAAGTTATTAACAACATTAGCAAAATATTGCTCTACAGGTTGTTTAAAGCTTGTGTCTTTGGAAAGTTAAACATCACAAAGAGGTGTTACAATGCCCTCTGGTGGCAACAGGCGCCATTGCAGTTTCCCGGCATTAACTCCTGGGGCAAAAGCTGTATTAGATAGCTTCATATTGGACTCTTCCTTAGCCTCTTAACCGAACCCAAGTCTCCTTACTCCTGACACAATATGGTGCTATGCACACCCTGAAAACGAAGAGACATTAGAGCTACTTCAGATCTCAAGTACCCAGGTCTGTGCCTTCAAGCTTAATAGGTAGGGTTCATTTCTTTTTTCGATGTTTTCCTAGCTGCTATAGAAGACGGCCCTGGAGTATTTTGTCAGTGGACTGAAGTGCAGGCTTATTACAGGCAGCCAGGCTCTGCTTCCCCCTACCCTGTGCATCAGTGAAATCAAAAGAGCTTTTATATCATCACTCTCCAGAAATCCAACCAGTAACAATATCACGCTCAGCACTCAGTCAGAAGCCTGAAGGTCAGCCAGCCATTCATTCTACAAACATTTGGAAACGATGTGCAGTGTTTTCGGCACTCATAAATTTTTCAGTGAACAAAATAGTCAGAATACTCTGGGCTCTTAGACCATAGCTACAAAATCCAAGGAGCTAGGCAACAGTAAGTGTGTAATCAAGCAAATGATATGCTATGTTAGAGGACACACGTCTGTACGTGCATATATGTGAAGGGGACATGTTTCAGTTTTAAGATTTATTTATTTTTTATTGTTTTTGACAGTGAGAGAGAGAGAGAGAGATACAGAGACAGAGACAGAGAAGGGGGAGGGCCCAGAACAGTCTCCATAGTTGCACATCATTGGTTTTTCCACATAGTTTCATTCCACAGCTGGGCGCGAGGCTGCACAGGGCAGGAACTGGGCCGGGGTCTCACCCTGGTGAGAACCGAACTGGGGGCACTCCCCAGTTCAGCATATGGGTCCACATGGGCTGGGGCCGAGATTCGATCCTCGGTTCCCAGAGCTGCAAAGTGAGCACCTAACCCACTGAGCCATCCCGGCTTCCCCGCATGTTTCAGTTTAAAACAGAAAAAGGGTAGGCCTCTTTGAAAAGGTGGCATCTGAGTGAAGATTTGAAGAAGGTGCCGGAACTGTGGGGTTCTAAGGAACAAGAGCCTTTATGTTCTATTAAATATTAATATAGTGCTACTTCCATAGCATGCTTGGTGACTATAATGGACACCTATAAGATTCCCTTTCAGGATTAAGGGACCCTTTCACCAGATGCTGGGATCACTGCTGACTACTCACCTTGCAGTGGCCCTAAACCAAACATGATGCCTCATCAAGGACCCCTCAAGGGCAACCCACACGCAGTGACTGCTGGATAGAAATGCCTGGCCTCTCAGCCACCATGCAGAACAGATTCCTGGTGTCTTATCTGGGATCTTCATCAAGATGGGCCACTGCAACTCATCTTCTGTTTGCCTACTTCTGCTTTCTTCCTTTCTCTTCCACAGATGTTGAGACCCACAACATTCCCTATAACTTCCTATATATTATTGTTTCATTCTGCTTCTCTGAGCATCAGCAAGGTATCCAGTATATAGCTAACAAGTAGATACAGCATTCACTCATTCATTCTTTTCACAAGTATTTATTGATTACCTACTATATGCTAGCACTAGTTTTGGTGCTCAGAATACAGAAATAAATCCACAACATTTTCTGTTCAATGGAAATTAAATTATGATAAAGATGAAATTAAATAATAAAATACATCTTCTATAGTAACATGATAATTGCTATAAAAACAGCAAAATCATATAAGAAATGTCTGGGAGAGGGATGTAAATTTATATATGGGATTGAGCCATATTTTTCCTAAGGTAAGATTTGAGTAGAGACCTAAAGAAAATGAAAGAGACTGCCTCAGGGATAACCAGGGGGAAAGCATACCAGGTACAGGCAATATGAACAGCAATGTTATTGAGGAGGCTAGATGGGTAAAAAATCAGCAGGGGGCCCAGTTTGTTTGGAGTGGACTGAATGAGAGACAAGTAGAAAAGGAGGTCAGAATCACAAAAACACAGATCCTGTAAAGCTGAGTAGGTTATTTTAGGAGTTGGGAGACATTGGCTTTGACTCCAAATACTATGAAAAGCCAGTGGAGAATTCCGAGTAGAACACTGACAGGATCATTCTGGATGAATGCTGAGAAGAGACTGAACGGGGTTAATGCCAAAAGCAGAGAACAACTAAAAACACCACTCCACCAATCTCAAGAAGAGATGACTATAGTTTGGACTAGCATGGAAATAGTGGAGGGGGCAAGAAAAGGTTAGAATATAGATATATTTGAAGACAGAAAAGACATAATATTAGAACATCAGTATAATCATATTAAAAAGCCCTGAGATCAGATGATATAGCAAACAAGTGTGTTAGAAAAGATAAGCAGTACAAGGACTGAACCCTTACATATTTCATCTCTTAGAGATTGGGAGGGGAAAAGAAACCAGCAAAGGAGAATGGAAAGGACCTGCTAGTGTACTATGTAGGGAAGAGTGGGTTTCCACAAGCCAAGTGAAAACAGTGATTTGCAGGAGAGAGCATATTTAATTGTGTCATTGTTGCTGGCAAATCACACAAGAAGGCTAAGACCTGTACACTGCATTTGCAATTTAGAGAGCATGGGTGAACACAAGATGTGTTGTAGTGTAGTTCAGAAAATGATACCAGAGTGAAGAGAAATCAAGACAAATTTCGAAGGACGTTGGAGAACATATACATACAATTTTCATGTACACATTTATTAAAATGGACCAGATTTATGTCAAAAAATAAGCCTTAATAAATTTCAAAACTGAAATCCTAGAAATCATGTTCTCTCATCAATAGAAGCTGAATATCTGTAGTTAAACGATGAATACAGAAATAACCTATACATGCACAGTTTTTAAAAATACTCATTTGTATATAAAAAACTTAATTTAAATTAAAAATATAAATTAAGAGATTATAGAACTACTGCATATTAAACTTGAGAAGCCTTTTGGATCTTTACCCTTTCTGCAATGATTGTCTTTCATAGCTGAATACTGCGTCTAGGCAAGAACTTACAAATTTTGCCATGCAAACCAAATCACTGTCTTATACCCTATTTCTAAGAATTCGACTCTGTGCTCATCTGCCTCACTAGACTGTAGGCAGTTTAAGTGCATGTATTTACTCATCTTGATAAGGCAAAAATAAAGAGACAAACAAACAAAAAGATAAAGCTTAGAGTATAGAGTATGTGCAAGATGTTTGTTAATGGCTTTAACATGTGTTAGTTTTGCCTTCTGTTGTCCACTTCATTCAAGACCCAATTCAGTCATCTTTATAAAGATAAGGTTATACCCCTCAGGGTAGTTAGCTGTCTCATTTATTATACTTAAGAATTGTGCTGTCATTCTCTAGCAATACTATATTTTACCTTAAAAATTATATTTATATATATAATCTTCTCTCATTATATCACAACATCCTAAGAAGAGATAGATACACCTCCTTGATCACTACCACTCTTTACTTCTCCAATCTGCCCTTCATCCCACACTCCATCCCCAGTGCCTAACATCATGCCTGGAAATAGTAAGTCCTTTTGAATGTTTATTGAACAACTGGTTGACTGAAGAAAATGCAAAAAACGTAAAAGGTAAATGCCAATAAAAGTCAATTTAGAGATAAATTACAAGTCAGATAGCTCACCTTTCCCTTATTCTCTTTGGTGGTTAATTTATTTACATGACAATACAGTACACTGCTACCTTAAGTGAAAATGTCCAATATTCTTAATATTACAGAAAAGTATTGCCAGTTTGTTTTATCTTTGTAATTTAAAGAGTTAGAGAAATGTGAATGGCAAGTGGTTTATATAAATATGCAGAATTTTTGAATATTCAAAGTGAACTGCAAAACTCAAAAAGCTTTGCAATTTAAAAGGCTCATCCTTAGCCCCAAGTGAACCTAGACCAATTTGTTTGGAGATGAAAACAATCACAATGGAAGAAACTCAGGAAAGAGCAATTTATATAAGTGATTTGCTAATATGGATAAATAAGGTTTTTATCCATATTTTAAACTATAATTTACATTTAGTTGCAAGAAGATACATGGGGATCTTATAGTAAAAGGAAACTAATTTCCTAAATAAATTTAGCCCATAAGTTATATACTATTTTTATAAGTAAGTTACATACTTTATAGATTAACAGACACTCCAGGTAGAGATAATGGATATTAAACTCATTTACCACTATAATTATTTCCCATTTATTAAAAAATATCATTATTTTCACAATTACTTAATTTGTATTAAAATTGTCACCCTGTATTTGTCTACTTCTTATAAGATCTAAAATATTTTAAAGTTTTCCCACAGAAGTGTATTTTTAGTGCCACATGGAATAAAGAACAGAAGATTGGTCATATACAGCATGACCTTCTTAATTTAGTATAATATTAAAATGATACTTTTCCTTATGTAAAGTGAGGATTTTCTGTCTGTCTTTCTAGTCCATTAAAAATTCTGGAACCACAAAGAAAAGTCAACCTAAAAAAAAAAAATGTTAAGTAACCGTAAGAAGTGAATTATTTTGAAAAATTCTTTTGATATAGATCTATACCTAAAGCTAACATATTTCTATACTGCATTTTTTTTGCAAACTTACTAAAATTAGGAAAGTTTAAGAAAATGTAGTTTCTGTAATCCACTGCTTCAGCTGTATGTCTACTTAATACCCATATCCATCCTACCATGTTGTTTTATACAGTCACACTATTAAAAAGGCAAACAACAACAACATGGATCCACACACTGAGCCTCAGTTTTCTTACATGTGCAGTCAAGACAAAAATCCCATTATTGTCTCTGAATTGAATTCTATAAAAGATAAGAACTTTTTAAAATCCATTTTTACATTTGTTTCCTGTTTTTTTTTGTTTTTTGTCATTCAACATTTATTGAAGTATATATATCATATAGGCACACCATATATTAAGATAAATAAGACATGATCATGTCCTTTAAAACTCACATTAGAAGAAAGTTATATAAATAAGTATAACGTAGGATAATGTGATAAGACCAATCTAGGGATATGTAGGCATAATACAATGTGATAAGATTAATGTAGAGATGCTACTTGAGAAACATGCCAGGTAATATAGGAACACAGAATTCTCTAAATAGCCTTGGGGCCTTCTAACATGCTGAAAATTGAGATGACGACTTCAGACCCCTGAGAGAAGAAAAAAAAGTGTCTTGCAAATGATTCTGACATTAACTTAAATGACTGCTACTCATTAAAATATGTATACATTTACATGAGATGGCTTAATTATATCTCTAATAATATTCTCGAGGGCTTAGCATTTATTTCAAAAAATCCTTTAAAATATCAGCTAGTATTCAGTTCAGCATCAATATCCCCTTTTACAGATGAAGTAATTAAACTTAATTTGAATTAAACTTGGGTTACAACAGTGTCCAACATCATGCATATATATATATATTGAGTATTGTATTGTAAATACAATACATATATTGTAAATATATGCATATATATATATGCATATATTTACAATATATGTATTGTATTTATTGTATTATATATGTATATATATATATATATATGCATATATTTACAATTTACATGTTTAAATATCTCTCAAGGGCAGATTCATACTCTCTCCTCCCAAGTATATACCTTCCATTCCCTATCAAAACCAGCAATTAGATATTTTAAAACCAAGGAAATTGAGACAAACATACCTTCATCTATTCCTTGTTTGAGAAAAAAATTAATATACTTGCTGAAATAGTAGTTTTAAATAACTGACTGAACTTGGGAGTAAGGAGAAATGATTTCCTACACACCTTTTGTTTTTGGATTCTAGCCACTCAGAAAATATGATAAAATTAGCCTATTTCCAAAAACAGTTAAAACTAACTAAAAGCATTAGTAAAGATTTATTCAAAAAACATAAAATTTAGCCTACTATATATAATAAGCCCTGTGCTCCATAGGTTTTGTGGGTTAAAGCCTGAATAAAGTACTGTTTATGACCCCAGTGTTTACTTAATTGACTGGTAATACAGTGTAATAAATGTTATAATTGCGTGGGAAGCAGGAAAAAGGCAAACATGAGTATAAATTCATGTTCTCTTAATATGAAAATTAAGTGAGGTGATAAGATGAGCTATGTAATACAGTGCTTGACAAATCTGATGACCAATTATAAACACGTACTAATAAAATTTAAATGTCAGAGTTCATTAAAAATGCAAAACAGTTATTACCATCTATGTATCTATATACTTTCCACTAGTTGTTACTAACAGTGTTTCTACAAGTCTTTTATAAGGATAATTCTATTAAAAAGTTCTAAGAATTAGAGAAGAAAACATCTTAGAATTAGGTATAAGCAAAGTTTAGCCCAGGAGTGTCCAATGTTTTGGCTTCCATGGGCCACATTGAAAGAAGAAGAATAGTCTTGGGCCACACATTAAATACACTAACACTTATGATAGCTAATGAGCTTGAAAAAAAAACCTAGAAAATTTCATAATGTTTTAAGAAAGTTTACAAATTTGTTTTCGACCGCATTCAAGGTCGTCTTGGGCGGCACAAGGCCCTGGGCTACTGGGAGGACAAGCTTGCTTTAGCCTACCTACCTTAAAGAACATTCTGGGTTTTATTCCTAATAAATAGCAAAAGTAGGCTTTTAAAACGTTGATTACAAGAATACCATTGAGCTTTCTAAAACCACAGCCAACGTAATGAATGACTGGGCATATAAAAAGATGTCAGAAAGCTAAAGAAAGTATCTTTTAATAGTATTACCAATATATAATTTCCTATCCATTTAAAAACTTATAAGATGAAATACCAAATAAGTCTTTTATTTTAAAAATATTGAATGAATATAGACTAACCATAATGGATCTTATATAATATTTTCTCTTTTGGTGTCCCAATATATTTTTGAAGTATAATTCATTCAAGCATTAAGACACAGTTACTTTTTAGAAAAATCCCTTCATAAAACCTGTTGTCTAATATGTTACTCTTTTCAAGTATATGTGATATGGAGCTATTAAAACAACAACAACAACAACAACAACAACAAAAACGTTTAACAACCACAAAACCAAGTTTCTCAATTTCTCTCAGCCTCAAGCATCCAACAAGAAGCCCTGGGGTAAATATGGGTCACCCCATCTCCAATACAGCCTGTCTGATATTTTTAAGCAAAACATACTTTCCCTAATTAAGTAGCTCCTAAGAACTGGAGAAGTCTGTGCTCCTGCTGCCTCCAGGGGTCATGCTAACAGAGCTGTGTCAATTAGTCACTGTAATTAAAGATGAAGGTAATTAGTTGTATAATTTTGAGCCATTCATGTTTAATTTTCTATATTATGTCATTCAACAGATATTAAGTATAATGACTAAAAAGCAAATACCGTATTTTCCGGCGTATAAGACGACCGGGCGTATAAGACGGCCCCCTAATTTTACAGTTAAAACATAGGTTTAGGCCTATATTCGCTGTGACGGAAAATGCGGGGGATGCAAAGTAGGTAGTTAATGCATCTGGTCTTGCTCAATTTGACTGACATGTTTTCAGAAAAGAAAAAAATAATAATATTTTTACTATAATATAGTATAATATAATTATATGTATTTCTGATTAAATGCTGACTTTTGAAAAAAGAAACCTCAGCTGCTATGACTCACTATTTCTAGAATTGCATCTCTCTCATCCATCCACCCTCACATTATTTCCCTTTACTCTGGTTGTTTTATAAATCTACATCTAATTACCATAAGTTAACTATCTCTTGAGCTGAAACTATACATTCAACAGGATTTCTACTTAGTCTTTTAGAATTTTGGAAACATGAGAGCTCAATAAGGGTTGTTCACAATATAAAAGATGTCAGCACATTTTTTCAAAATGCAAGACACCGTAACTTAAGTAAACCAAACTAAAGAGGATGTATAAACTTATGTCAAACATTAGAAAGAAATTAGTAATCCACCATGACCATAAAATAAGTGGGCAGCATTTAAAAGGTATGTGATAATCCTAAGGAATTAATAAAAATGTTATGCCTTATTGCAACCACATAAATTAAATTTAGAAGCAAAGTTAGCAGAGAAATAAATGGCATACTTAATGTCTTTTTAAAAGTGATTTTGTAAACCTTTAATACAATACTGAGATTTAAACAATCCTTGTCAAATTCAGACATTTAAAAAATGAAAGAACTCACAAGACTTCATTAAATTGAATTGTATGCACCTATATTTCATTTCCCATTACCAAGATTCAATACTATAAGTCTATTTGCCATTCAATAGGTCTCTGTTAGTCTCATTAACAGTAATGGGAATTCTATGGGCACTGAGAAAAGAGAAATACCTCTATGTGTAAATAATTTTCTTCTTTATAATTAACCTCTGCTTTCTACCCAATTTCTTATGTTTGACATTTTAATTCCTTCAGTGAGAATGATTGGATTGTGATGAAAATCAGATGGTTGCATCATTAAATAAATCAAGGCAGTAGATAAAGAAGCAACATCAGATACTGGCATTCCACCAGCCCAGGATACATTGCCATGCAAAAATGCAGCACACAATATTCAGTCAAGAAATGGAATTTTCGGTAAGTAGAGCTGGTTGATGTTTAAACATTTTACAGAAAAGAAAGTGAGGGAAGAGCCTCTCCTTTCTGAAATTGAAAACCAAAAGTCCAGAGCAAAAAACACAAAGCAGTTATCGCCTGAAAGCTTTAGAGCTGATAAATGAATTCCTGGCTTCACGTTAGTTCCTGGAGGGTGCTCAGCACAACCTCGGCAATGTTACTCAGAAGACTGCCAAAGCATTCATCAACATTAAAGACTAAACATTTGGATTTATGAACATTTTAGGTAAGAGTGAAATTGTTCATCTAGGAATGATTATCTCAGAGACAAACAAGTGGTGCTCCTAGGTTTCTGTTTTGGGGGGCATTTATATACATGGCATAGGAGAGCTTTTTTACACCCATTTGTTCAAGTGTATGTGTCTACTTTCCTTGCATGTTTTCTGAAATAAAACCAGTGAGGTATCTCTCCTCTTAAACTGGGGACTCAGGTTGGGTATCTTAAATTTTGGATTAAAGCAGTCACCAAGATAATGTTGAATTTGGTGTGGGTGTCAAATATTAGGCCATGACCAGGACAGAGAGAAAAGTGATGGGTTATAGAAACAGCAGAAAAAAATAAGCGCAGAGCCCCCAATGTTGGCTCTAGTTCACTCTGGCATTAATAAAAGGAGTGAAGCAAACCTCATTTCTCCATCCCAGCTCAGTTTGGTTGCTTGCAGAACGCTGCAGGAGGGAAAGAGGAATGTATAGACATTTTTCTTTAACCTTTGCCTGGCATTTCTACTCTTCCTCAAGCTGCCTAAGTGTGCTTTGTCATCTCTGCCCACACCTGACTCAAAATGCATATGGAGGATTGTAACTTAGAAGACAGAGGACAAGGGGGAACATGGGACAGTCATGTAGATGTGGGCCTTAAGGTGTGACAAGAGACCACATAGGAATCAGTGTGATGAGCTGGTGCCTGAAGATCCAAGGATGAAAGGTGGGGCCAAGGGACAGGCACACCTTGGCCACACAATATGTATGACACTCCCTGGTCATACAGAATTTGCAAGGCCACATTAAGAGTCTTAGGTTTTATTTTAAGGATAATGAGAAATCATCAAATAATTTTAAGCAGAGAGTGTCTAAAGGTAAGAGGATTAATTACTCTGGTGGCTGAATAACCTCATCTGGTTGAAGGGACTGCCTTTAAGACACGGCTCTAAGTGCAGTAGGTATGCACCGGTGGGGTGTGGAAAGGAATCCTACTCCCCTACCCTCTGCACAGACAGACAGGCTAAAGTCCTTCACAAAGGATTTGTTCAGATCTGGATCATAGTGTTGTATTTGAGTAGTTACAAAGAACCTGAGGAAAAGGCATTCCCAAAGTTGTCTCATGGAGCGCTCCTGTTAACTGAACAGCTGCAGCTCAGATCTAACACCTGGGTTTAGCCGAGCAAGAGGAGAGTTTGTAAAACACTGACCATATTTTCCTGGGCCACGGGGAACCATTACTTCATAAAAAACTGCCCTAGAATATCACAATCAAAACAGCTCTAATTTGGACAATCTGTTGCGTTTTTAAGACACTGGTAATTAAATATGGACAGTGTGTTTTAAATTTTAAAACAACTTTTGCATAAATTATTGTAATGAATTCTTTTCAAGTATCTCAATTCAGGAATCCTAGGGATTATTATCTAACAAAGAGCTGACACTCAAGAAAGCACCAACCTACAAGCATAGAAAATGTCTAATAGGCTGTATTTGTCATCCTACCTAAATGATTTTACAGATCTGGTATTCAAAAGGAGAAATAAAAATATATAAAGAACAATCATGTGGTTAAAAACAAAATTGAAAAAAAAACACAAACCTAAAAATAGGGGATGTCAGGATGGTTCAGTGGGTTGAGTACCTGCCTTGCAGCTGTGGAGGGTCCAAGGATCAAGTCCTGGCCCCGGCCAGGGCAGAATCATATGCTGAACTGGGGTGGACTTCCCATCTGGGAGGACCCCAGTTCAGTTACAGCTCTGTGTGGCCCCTCATCCACCTGTGGAATGAAACTGTCAAAACTAATGATGTAAGGCTGTGAGGACTGCTCTGGGCCCTTCCCTTTCTGTCTGTCAAACAGTAAAATAAATCTTAAAAAAAAATAAAAAATAAAATAAGTATTAAAAAGACTAAATTTTAAGTAGTTTTAAATCTGACTGGTTATCAGAATCTGCTGAAGAGTTTTGAATTTATTAAAATGGCTATAATTCAGTAGGTCTGGAGTGGACCCCAGGTCTCTACGGGGCTGGGTGTATTTAAAAGGGAAGATAATAGATGAAATAAGATAAGCCATGAGTTGATGGTTGTTCAAACTGTAATATTGCAATATTATAGTACTCTCTCTCCCCTTTTGTATGTGTTTCTAATTTCCATAAAATCCTTTTAGTAAAAGCAATATACCAAAACTTCAATTCAAACAGTTTCAGGTTTATAAATTAATGAGTTACATAATGACACAGGGTTTAATGAATTCACATTGAATCTTATGAAAAGACGAGGAACTATTTTTTGGTATATATCTATGTATATATCTATATATATATGGGTACATATATATTAAAAGCACATAGCTGCTATCATGATTCATTTAGAGAGAAGAGGTAAACTACGTTTCACAATGAATTAACCAATTTTAACTTAAGTTTTATCCTATATTCTCTTGTGTACTTAAATTTTAAACAGTATGAATAGCACTCTAAGAGCAAATTTGGGATGGGTCATAGATTCATTCAGTTGCTAATCTGTATTAGAAATAGTATTTCATAAGTAAAAATACCTTTAGAAATGTTGCTGGTAACATACTAGAACTCTAATTTTAGTAAAAAAAACAAAAACGCATAAACGGAAGAGTGGAATTTTTAAGAAATCTACTAAATTCCTCTCATGAAATGCTTGTTTCAGCTGAAGGAGCTGCAGTTCTTCCAGTAACACAAGCCACATTTGCAGCATTTGAAAATCTGCAGGATCACACTGTAAGCAATTGAAATATTTAGCCTTTCTCAGTCAAAAACTTAATTAAGTTCTGACCTGATCTATCAAAAAGAAAAAAAAAAAGATCAAGTGTACGCTGACATTTTCAAGTTTCCCAAACTTCTTAGCCACATTAAAGAATGAATCGTTAAGTGTTCAACATCCATGTTTTCTCTTTACCTCTCCTGAGAGAAGTGAAACCTCACCACTGTTTTTACACCCCTCAAGAGGAACCGAATTACAAGTTAATGGGAGGTTTGGAGAGTCCCCTGTTTTAGTGATTATTGTGACAGCCTAGGGTGAAACACTACTGTTCCCACACTACTCTTATTAATATATTAGTTATTGGGTTTTAAATCCATTCTTTCATTTCATTGAATACACATTACTTGAATAACTGTACAACGTCCAGGTGTATTAGATTCCAATTGCTGATATAACAAGTTAACACAAATTTACTGACTGAAAAAGAACATAATTTCATTATAGTTATTGGTAAGAAACTCCAAACCAGCCTTGCTATGTTTAAAGGCCACGTGTCAGTGTGGCTGCTGGCTCATTCTGGAATCTCTGAGGCACAAATTATTTTCTTTACTTTTTTTCAGTTTCTGGAGGCTGTTGTTCCTATCTTTTGCTTCTGTCCCCACATCTACTATCACTGAGCTGACCCTTCTGCATCCCTTTTATAAGGATTCTAGTGATTGCATTGGGCCCACGTGGGTAATACAAGGTACTTGCCTGGTCATTAGATCCTTAATTATCACACCTGCAAAGTTTCTTTTGCTATGTAAGATAACATATCCATAGGTTTTAAGGCATGGGCATCTTTGGGGGCCATAATGGAGGCTTGCCCAGAGGGGACATACTCAAAAGTAATGTTGGAGAGTAACTTAGAAAATTCTAGTAAGCCTAGCATATAGCAGCACTTACCAGAAGGGAAGACCACCCACACTAACATGGTTGAATTTTTTGAACAGGAATGAAGTTAAAGATTGCTAGGCATTTTGATGACAATTGGAAACAGACTGACTTGGTCTGAATTACTGGGAATATTGCCTTAACTCCTCACCCACTTTTGTCATTACAGACCTAAGTGCCCTGGTTCAGACAGGAAGAAGCTGCATTCTCTACTTACTGTATCTACTGAGTCTAAGTGCCTGGGACCCCCAACGAGGACTCAAAGGTGAGATATGTCTATAGCAGTTTTGTAGCTCAGGTGTAAGTATTTCACTTTGAGTTAGAAAAGGATATATTGCTGTGAAAATAATGTTCCTTAGTGCTAAGGAAGTGGCCTTTATTTTTATTGGGATGTTCTTAATTTTGGCAGTTTTCTAGTTAACCATTCGGTGCACGTGTGCTCTAATATAATTAAAACTTAAGGGAGTCCACCAGAAATGTAACCACAGACTTCCCATACCTCTTAAACCACTTTGATATTTGTAAAGAGAGAGAGCGCATATTCTGATACTTCATCACTAGATTTGTCTACATCATAGGAATTTAAAACTAGTTAAGCCTGGAGCAATTTGTTTCCAATTATATTATGAAGCAGCTTTCACTACAGGCAGCTAGAAAAAGTAGGCTTGACCAACATCTTCCATTTGGAGAAGTTAAAGTGGAGACATAACCCTAATCCTCTCTTTTCTATTCTGTTCTAAGTAATAGAGATATTTTTCTTTCTTTTATAGCATCTATAGCAGATATGTACTGACTACATAGCCTCAATGTATTATTTTAAACCATTTAGACCTCCAGAGGTGTTTAAATATAAAACTTCCAATTAAAAACATTTTATTTTTCTACAGAAGAATGCACAGGTAGCCTATATCGAATGACATTGAAATGTTACAAAAAAAGAGGCTGTCTTACAAGCTTATGTGGACAGTGAATAAAAATAACTTAACAAGTAGTATTTAATCACGTTCCCATTTTCATAGTGGTGTTTTGACTTATAGCTCAACATCTTGGGTCAGGAAGGTCACTGGGTTTAGAAAATTGTGGCTATTTTTTTAATAGCTATTTTAAGATGACCCATTTAAATGAATCTACGCTTGGTCTCTGAACCTGGATTTATTTATTCCATTATTTTCAGTATGTATTCCCTAGGTTGGGTGCTTGTCTCTAGAATTGCTGATAGCCTGTCAAAACCTTTTGAGAACACTTGCACACATTCTTAGAGAAAGTGCTTGTGTCTACTTGTCACTGTACCCTAACTAGACTGAACTCTCTGAGGATAAGGATTATGTCCTATAATTTTAATTTCCATCATATTGTTTGACCTAGAAATATATAAATTGGCACAGTAAATAATTGCTGAATGGATAAATTAATAATTACTGCTCATAATGCATGAGGCCTTTCTGAATTCTTTCATTTGGTAGGAAGCCTTGAAAAGTTTTCACTAATCTTATATTGATATGTTTGTAGTTTATTAAGGGGTAGAGAGGGAAGCAAAATGAGCAATATCGCAAATCACTACATATAATTAAAAAGCAATCATAATACAAGCTCTACACCAGTGATTCACCAGGCTTATCAAAAGCTCGTATAATATAACAGAATCACCTGGGCAGATTGTGTTAAATTGTCCGTTCGCTTCCTAACCCCCTCTCCCATTAACATCATCTTTTGGCATCGTCTGCCCACATATGCACTCCCATTGACTGAGCACACCACTGTTCTGTCTTCAGTTACCTTCCCTTAGCAAAGTCACAATGAGGAGTTTAGTTCTACCATCTCTATCAACTCCACTCCATTTTTCCTATCTCTTTGGATAAATTCTAAAACCAAATCCTATAGCTTCTTCCTTCTGACCAAACCCTCCTCGTAAAAACTCTCTAGCTTCTACAACTCTTTTGTGAGTTGAAGTTAAAAAAAAATTACTAAAAAAAAGAAAGGGTTCAGACATACATTTCCACAGTGCTTCCTCACTCTGTTATCCTGAATAACCTGAAAGAGCTTTACAGAATTCAGGTGTCTGTGCTCCATCTCTAAATTTTTCTGTGCATCCAGGATTAAGAAACTTCTAGCAACTCCGAGTGGGAGCCTACAACCAACAACAATACCACCGCAGCCGGAACTTGTCAGATATGCAGGTTTTAGAACTTTGTTAAAAAACTCCTGACATACAATCTGAATTTTAACAAAATTCCTTATGGGATTCACACATACATTAACATTTAAGTTGTATCACTCTATATTATATCAACCTACCAAAATACAAAGCAAGGAACAGAACTCAATTGAGCTCATAAGAAAAGGCCTTGGAGAAAGGCATTATAGCCCAAGGGCATCTGGATTCTGAATTAAACCATCTGAAACCCCATAGATATTAGGTATGTTACCTTGATCAGGTATGCCTAAGCTTCAGTTTACTACACTAAAATAGAGATAATGGTAATAACAAATCCATGTAATATTATTCAGTACAGAGTAGCCATCAGTGTCATTGCCACAGTATTAAGTAAACTTGAATCTAAAGACTGGTGGAAGGCTGTCTCTTTAGGTCATTATCGATCAGCCTTGGTGTAAAATAAACAGCAGCCTTTAGCTTGAGTTCACAAACTCTTACAAAAGGCATGCCAGATGGAACAGATAGACTATTAGTTTTAAGCAGAACATTTCCCCAATCCTCAATGTCCATATGCATCCATTTAGAATTTACCTAAAATTAAAATCCAATATTCCTGCAACAATGTCTGAGTTTCACCTTTCATTTACTTTTTTAACTTGCCTTTCACAAAGGTTTATCCCACAATTTCCTAGCTCGAAATTAACCTTTTAGCTACTTTAAATTCACTCCAGTACATCGCCCTGGGTGTAAAATCAAACAGAGACCAACTGTATGACACAAGAGGCATTTTTCATGCATCACTGAGGTGATAAACAATAAGAGGCAGCCCTGTTTTCCAGCTAGCCATCCAGCTACTCATTTTAGAAAAGTTCAGACTAGAACACACAGATGTCTGCATGTGTGCTGAGTATTAACAAGCTTATTTAAATTAAGAAAATGAAGTCAGTCTATTCTGACAGTAAATTTGATTTGGTAATCAGTTTGGCAATGAGAATTAGCCAAATTTATAAAAATATTAGAACATTTTTCCAAAAATTAAATGAACTATAACTGAAAACAAAAGGTTTAGATGGCACATAATGCAATGCATAGACAATGTAATGTAGAACTGTACAACTGAAACCTATGTAATTTTACCAAACAATGCACCCCAATAAATTTAACAATACAAAGGATAAATATATTTTAAGCACATAAAAATATACTCTTACAGTTGATGATCATAAAAAATCTAAATAAAATTAAGATGTCCACTTAAAGAAATATGGACATTACATAGTTTTTCAAGTTCTCTGAAGTTTGTAGATTACTCTTTTCAGTGATTTCAGCTCAAGGTCTCGATAGATGGCCTTATCTCCTACTCTGCTGCTACTTATGAGGTTATGTAAGGCACTGGGAGTTTCAGAGTAGAAAGCACTAAGTAGAATTCCCCAATGCTTATCTGAGCTCAATCAAAAAAAAAAAAAAAAAGAATAAAACAGTACGTGGTATAGGCTGCTATCCCAATACATATATAATTCCAGAGTTCATAAAGTGAAAGCATGAAAGAAAGGTATTGCTGCCATACATAGGAGTATACAAATAAATAAAAATAAACGTTGAAGATCAAGTATGAAGTAGCATGTTAGCTTCACTCCTGACTCACTGATCTCAATCCTTCATATCCACAGCCTATCAGAATAGTAAGTATGTCTATTTGTAAGCATCTGAGTAAATATCATTTGCTGTGGTCTCTGCTATTCTACATATTCATGCCTAAAATTCAGTAGAAAATTAGAAAACATTTAAAAAGAAAAAAAAAATTTGTCAAGAGACAAGGTAATCATATATGACCTAAATATTGAATATTGGGTGAAGACTTTAAAATAATTATGAAATCTATTAAAAAGCAAGTAAAGGGTGGAGAACAGATTTCAGTGGATGAGGTATTTCAGCAGAGAGATGAAAACTAGAAAAGTTAAATGTTGAAAATAAAATCTTATATAAGAATTGAAGATTAATTGACTTTAATGAGGAAAGAATCGTAGCTATATTAGTAGAATTTACCCAAACTGAAACAGAGAGAGAGAAATAAAAGTGGAAAAGGTACCATTAAAAAAATAGTATCAAAGTTACAGGATATGGGGAAGCCGTGATGGCTCAGTGGGTTAAGCGCTCACTTTGTAACCCCCGGGGGACTGAGGATCGAATCCTGGCCCCGGCCCGTGTGGACCCATAAGCTGAACTGGGGAGTGCCTCCAGTTCAGTTCTCACTGGGATGAGACCTCGGCCCAGTTCCTGCCCTGTGCAGCCCTGCACCCACCTGTGGAATGAAACTATGTGGAAAAACCAATGATGTGCAACTATGGAGACTGCTCTGGGCCCTCCTCCTTCTCTCTGTCTCTGTATCTCTCTCTCTGTCAAAAACAATAAAAATAAATCTTAAAAAAAATAAAAGTTACAGGATAATGTCATATGATTTATCATGAGTGTCTTTAAGTTTCACAAAAAGAACAAATGAAGAATGGTGGAAAGATATACAGTGATAGATGGAGAGTTGGATAAATTAGATAGATGACAGATAATTAATGAGAGCATACCATAGAACCAAGAAGTTCAGAGGACCCCAAACAGAATGAATACCAAAACAAAACAAACAAAAGCACATGTCCACACCAAGGAACATCTCAGTCACCTAATGAAAACCATAAACAATTTTTTAAAGAATCCAGAGAAAAAAAATACATATTACATACAAGATCTGTCTGGATAAAATTCAGCCATTGTCAATATAATGAGAACAGTTTGCGTGACATCGATGTAACCTGGTAGCCAAGGAGAGTGTATTGTAATGCGCATATGTGAACAATGACTGTACTAGTCAGTGTAAGCGCTAGACACCCTTGAGTGAGAATGTGTACTGGGTAGCCGTCACATTTTATATGACTGAGCAAGTAGAGCAATGAATGTGCATCAAATTTTGCATTAAGCTTGAACATTCCTCCATGGAAGCTATTTGGATGATTCATAAGGTTTTCAGGGATGATGAACTGAGTGCTAAGCAGATAAGCATATGGCACAAATGCTTCAAAGATGGTAGAGAACCTGTTGAAAGTGATCCACATTCTGGAAAACCTGCAGCGAATGGAACACCTGGGAGTATGGAGTATGTACTGGCTGCAATCAACAAAAGTGCCCACGTTGAAGGGGACTGAGGCATCATAATCCTATGTACAATATTTCTTGTAGCTCCTTCAATAAATTACTCTATTTTTCATATAACCTGGCTGGATACTTTCCAGACAGACCTCATATACAGAAGCAAAACCAAACCCAACCCAAAATACAGAAAAAGTCTTAGAAACAATGTGAGCTAGAAGAACAAGAAGAGTAGGTGGTGCCATTTTTAAATTTCTAAAAGAAAGCAAAAATGTCAACCCATAATTCTGTCCCCAGTGAAAATATATTTTAAAATTAAAGATGAAATACTACTCAGAAAACACTACAGCTTGTTTATTGCAAGAACACTTGTGCTACAGGAAATGTCGAAGGACATCTTCAGGGAGGCTTGGGGGCCAGGGAGTTGGGCTTCAGGGGGCTGGTCCCTGTGAGGCTGGCAGAGACTCAAGCCTAGCAGTGGGTGGGGCCTTTTCACGCCTCCATTGGTGGGGCCTCCAGGTTTGTAAATACATACATCTACAGGTACACATACCCATAAGGTTAGATAATCTGTATATATACACCATAGTGTCCTATCTTCCAACTTCCCTGGGCCACCTTGGAAGAAGAAGAATGGTCTTGGGCCCCACATAAAATACACTAACACTAACAATAGCTGATGAGCTAAAGAACAAGAAAGCAAACAACATTTTATAATGCTTTAAGAACGTTTACAAGTTCGTATTGGGCTGTATTCAAAGCTGTCCTGGCACACATGTAGCCTAAGGGCAGCTGGTAGAACAAGCTCAATACACGCAATCAAAGACAACCTTTAACTTATTTTTAAAATAAATTGTATATCTTTATTCACTAAAATTACTTCACAATTACTTTTTGCTATTTTAGAACGCATACCCAGGAAGTGATCATGTTTTAGAAACAAGAAAGAGGGTATGGTGTGTGAAAAACCCTGAATGAATAATTCTCACTGAGATTTTCAGACCTTTGACTCCAACTATTTTTCTCCACGCCTCTTGCTAAAACAAAATTCTTCAAACAGCTGCAGGCTTAGGAGCCCAGTCTTGCTGCCCCTACAACCTAGGCCTATCAAAATGTTAAATTCCTTGCTCCTCCCAAACACTAATATTAGAGCTTTTTTACATGCAACATTTTAATAAAGAGGTGAGCTACTAGCTTTGATTAAATTTTTCCTTCTACACGGGACAGTAAAGAAAGATAAACCATGGAAGCAGAAGTAATCTACTTTATAATGTACATAATTGTTTTTCTCTATAGTTGATGATGGATAGTGGCAGTATTTTATAAAGTTTTTCAAATTGTATTGAGTATTTTTAAAAGGTATTTATAGAGGAACACTGTTTTTATATTCTTATTTGTATCTTCCAGGTCTTTTCCCTCTTACTGAGAAAACCTTTTGAGATGGTCAGAGATATCAATGTCAGCATAACCAAAGCTTTTAGAATTAATTTGGTCTCTGAGGTGCTCCAGAAAGCTTTCCTAAACATTAAAATACACAAGCATACAAACAGTAATGCATTCAATACTATCCTTACTATTAATTCAACTGTTTATTATAAAATTCCAAGTTCTAGATAACTTTGGAGGATAATAAAAAGGAATATGAGGTAAGAATGGACTGTAAAAATGTAAAACTGCTATTTCTTGCAGTTTATGAATTAGCTTAATAAAGAACTGACACTCCTCAAATTGTTAAAATCATTAACGTAAGACAGAATGCAAGATAAAGGTATACAATTTAATAGCTTTGCTCTATACTGTGTGTCAGTACCAACTAAAATAACTATAAAACAGAGAATACACTATGATTATGAGTACTACTGCAAGTTCTTTGACATTCCCTCCTTTAGAAGGTGAAGCCTGATTTCTTTTTTCCTTGAGTGTGAGCCAGAATCAGTAATTCACTTGTAGTGGGTAGACTATGATGGAGGAGATGTTATTTGAGTTCTAAGGCCAAATTATAAAAATTAGTGATTTCCACAGAGTTCTTTCATGCATCCATTCTGGAAGAAGCCAGTTGCCATAATCTGAGAATACCATCCTGTGAGGAAGTCATGTGGAGGAGAAAAGATCTTCCTGCCAACAGTCATCACCAACTTGCCAACCAGGAAAATAAGCTACCTTGGAAGTGCATTCTTCAGCCCAGTCAAGACTTCAAATACTGCAGTCCTAGTTGTATTTGACTACGACTACTCTTTCACAAGACTCTAAGCCAAAACCACCCAGCTATGCTATTCCTAAATTCTTGACATGCGAAAACAGTTCAGAAAATAAATGTTTCTTGTTTTAAGCTACTGAATGTTACAGTAATTTACTTTGCAGCAATAGATAACTTTATATATATATATATTTTTTACAATAAAAATAAATATATAAATTATATAAAAAGCAACACAATAAAAAATGTTCAAAACTGTTACCAAAAAAATATATTAAAACAAAATTGAGAACATGTCCAAATATTACCATGTGGCATACTTGGAGAAAGTAGTTATATTAAATACTTAAAGAACAGATCATCTCAATGCTATTTAAAACATTCTTTAGATACAGTGAGGAAAAGTTTCCAAGTTGTTTTTTTTTTTATAATTTAAGTATAATTTTTATGCCAAACCCCAGATAATTATCGATCATTTTCAACTATGAGTATGAAAATCATAAATTAGCAAAGAGAATCCAGCTACTAAGAAACAAAATACCTTATGCCAAAAGGAATTTATTCCAAGAATGCAAAGATGATTCAATTTATTATTATAATTAATAGGATTATATAAGCAATAATAATGATTGATATTACATAGTTTAAGTAAATATTATCTTCTGGGATACTAAAAGGGTAATTGACACATTTTACATCTTCTCCTATTCATTAACGCTCCTAAAAAAATAAGAATAGATGTAAACTTGCAAATATAAACATGTATATCACTCCCAAAGCCAACATCGTGCTTACTGGAAACACTAGAAGTAGTATCACTATGGAAATATGTAAGACAAGACTGCTCAAAATAAATATAAGCATTTCACATATTTTGCAGGCATTAACCACTCAAATAGATAAGAAAGAAATTAAAAGTTGTAATGAATGTGGTAAAATTATCACTATTTGCACATCACGTAATTGTGTAGTTGGAAAACACAAGGAATGAAGAAAAAGTACTATCAACAATGAAATAATGCAGTAAAGGGACCGAGTATAAAACTGATACTCAAAAATCAATAGCTTTCTTATAGTCAAGCAATCACCAATTATAACATGAGTGGGCAAACCGTGGCCTGAGGACTAGGCACACTGTTCTTTTTTTGTTTTGTTTTGTAAATAAAGCTCTACTGGAGCTCAACCACACCCATTCATTTAAGATGAGTCTATGGCTATTCTTTCATTACAAGGGCAACTGAGGCTATCTGGTTCTCAAAGCCTAAAATATTTACTAAGTGGTCCTTTATAGAAAATACATTTTGCTTATCTAAGTATTTAAAGAGATAGTGGAAGAAAAGATCCCATTTACAATAGAAGTAGAAGTGATAATACCTAGAAATAAACTTAAGATGTACAAAATTGTTAAAGATACAAAACTTTGAAGACTTAAAAGGAAAAGCATACACCATGTAATTGGGTCAAAAGAACTCAAAGTGACAAAATGTGATCTTCCAAAAATTAATCTGCAGATGGAATATAAATCCAATAGTAATATTAATATGGCTTTTAAAAAATGATAGCATTTGACAACTGAAGTGTATGAGTATATCTTTTGGAAAGATACACCAAAATCTATTAGTGGTAGTTGCCTATAGCAATGGGAGAAAGAAATGAGGAAATTATGTAATAGGTACACTTTTGTTCCCTTTTGAATTTTGTTTAAATATTACCTATTTATAAAATATAATAATAAAAACAACTAAGAATCTAAATGAAGGTATATACAAAATTTAAGGATAGAACCATAACATAAGTAGAACAACGTTCCCAAATAAATCTGCAAATTCAAATCAATCTTTATTAAGCAGCTTATCTAATTTTCCTAAGAACTGAACAATTTTATAAAACATAAACATGGAATAATTTATAGGCTATGAATAACTAAAACTCTGCTAAGATTTTATTACTCAAAGAGATTTTAAGAAAGACTACAAAATTTGCATTTCAAAGAATATAGGGGAAAGCCGGGACGGCTCAGCGGGTTGAGCGCTCGCTTTGAGGCCATGAGGACCGAGGATCGAATCCCGGCTCCGGCCCAGGCAGGACCCACATGCTGAACTGGGGAGTTCCCACAGTTTGGTTCTCTAGCTGTCTCTGTCTCTGTCTCTCTCTCTATCTGTCAAAAGTAAAATAGAAATAAATATGCACTGA
>PVKE010017925.1:0-30164 GCA_004027555.1 Craseonycteris thonglongyai
TAAATTTTTAAGAATTGTGACAAGCAGAGAATGAGAAAGACCACAGGAGAAAGGAAAAGCGTTATAATGTATTAACCTTACTACAAGGGACCCTGCATTTATTTTCATTTTTCCTCGGGCCTCAAAATGTACTTAGCTGGGCCTAGTTAGGGTGGAAGTGTGAGTTACTCCTCTGTGATTTGTTTTGATAAATAAAATCAGTTAAACACAAGTTATCATACTTATTGTCTTATTACCAAAAAAAAAAAAAAAAAAAAAGAGCAAAAAACATGGATGTGTTGTGCTGTACAGAATCTTCAGAGATGAACTGTTTCTGGTATAGGGTAAGTTTTGGATAATGGTCATTACATTTATCTGCAGTATCCTATAGGCAGCAAATAGTAGACTTCAGAGAAAAAGTTTATCTTACATTACCTACTCTGTTACAAAATGTTAAATGCAACTACATTTGTTTTGTGAACTTGGATGAAAATCATTTGGTATTATTTTCACATCCCTGTCATGCGCTCATGTTAAGAATCTATTCACATAATACTAATGGCACATAAGTCGTGGGCTGACTTAATTTTTGGGAATGGTCCAAGTGGACTGGGAAAAGGCCAGAGAAAACTATATTTTCCTGTGGACAAGATAGTTCATAATTAGGTTCATGCATTCCAGAACTTTGGAAATAAATTGTTGTTTGTCATTCATAAATTAGGTAATTAGTAGGATTTTCTATTATACATTAAGACAAAGTTCCACATGAAATTATATTTTATATAAATGGCATAGCATAGCTTATAATTTTTATATTCTATGTGTTGTTCTTTAAATGCCTGCAATAAAAATTGGTTGAAATAGCACCTTTCTGTCATAAGAATTTTCTCTGATTTCAATGGCATCTGCTTTATATTGTTAAAAAAAGACAAAAAAAACCCAAACCAGACATAAATTAGTCATATGGGTCCTTAAATGTAAAATAAACAAGTAACGGTAAAACTGTGTGAAAAATTACTGTTCCATTTAATATAAATAAATGTATTTATTTATTAAATTTGTTTAAAGATAGCGGTAAAAAAGAAAGACACTATATAAGTTAACAATGCTTTTAAAGCTGCTTTTACATTTACGGCAATAATTGTAGACTTTAATTTATTTTAATTATTGCCTATGAATATATTCTCTATAATTTTGTAATAGTTGTTCATAATATTTTTGGTTATAAAGAAAGAAAAAACATTTTTTTCCAAGTTACCTTTCATTAAAATTTTTATAAGACCTGAAGTTATATTAATTAACAAGATGGCTGTTTACTTTGATTCAAATAGTTACTTTCCACTTGATAACATAATTACATTTCAGAACAAAGACCTACAGTAATTTTCACTTATGAATTTACCACAGAACACTATAAACTTTAATGCAAAAATGTAAGATGAAAATGCAGAAATATAAAATAAGAATAGTTAAGGTAATGTAGCGAAGATGCCAAGTATAAGTAACCGTTCATGGAGGGGTGAGCAGACATTTTCACAGTTGCTGTAATTTGGATTCAAATGACTTTAAACTTTAACTATATAAAAGGTACTATTTTTTCAAAGAAAGTAATTCAATAGATACTATTTTTCCAGTGGTAAAATGACTGACTTCTTTTCACCACACAACAACAACAACAAAAACAAAAAACAAGCATGCCCATTAGTGTTTACTCACAATTGCCTTCTCTCCCCAGGCCCTGTCAACGACTAATGTGCTTTCTTTTTCTATATTTTACCTGTTCTGGACATTTTGTGCCAGGAACCAGCCTCTCTGACCGAAGTCCCTGACTTTGAGCGGTGGGAATTACCATATTTTCCGGTGTATATGCTGGAAAATACATAATAGACAGGCCAAATGGGTAGCCTAGCCAGCTGTTCTCAATAGGAGCAGCCCCAAATAGCTTTATTGCTTATCTTATATAGCAAAAGTTTACCATTACAAGAAACAGGGATAGGTCAGGCATTAGCATAGCAAAGCAAGGTGTGAACAGATCTTTACAGGAGATAACAGCCCCTTCCAGGAAAGACTTTGATATGTAAATCATGGGCCAGAAATCTATTGGCAACTGCTGCCTGGCCTTTATGTGAAGCTGCATGTACACATTTTTCTTTAATTAATCACCCAACTTCCCCCCACCTCGAGGGAGATGGAAGGGGTGACCGAGGCTTTGCCATCCAGGCCCCAGGTCAGTCCTTTCTGGGAGGTTGAGGGAGCCAAGTCTTTGGCATCAAGGCCCCCCGAAACCTTTTCATTCAGGCTCCACACTGGCTCCCTACAATTGTGTATTAATGGAATCATGCCATATTTGGCTTTTTGTATCTTGCTTTTTTCACTTAGCATGCTATTTCTAGAGTTCCTCCATGTTGTGTCATGTATCAGAAGTTTATTCCGTTTTATACTAAATATTCAATCATATAACTAAGCTACAGGTTTTATTTTCAGTTGATCAATATTTGAATTTTTTTCACATTTTCACTATTAATAATGTTTTGCATATGGATATTAAGACAAGCTCTGTGAATGGTGCTTTTTCAGGGAACTGTCACAGGTCAAATATTAATAATCCTCAAGGCTGAGAATTCGGGGGAGCACCAAACCTGCTCTGTTTTCTCCAGTGGTTGTTGCTACACTATTGGTTTACACTGCTACTCTGATACTGAGGCTGCTGTTTCTTAAGGGTACCGTCCAGCTGGAGAGAGAGAGGGATGGGGTAGGGTAAGTTAAAACACTCCAAATTTCACTGTTATATTCATTTTTCTTGAATATACATGCTCATCCAATTGAAGTTCTCACACCATATGTACCTATGGCTGATCATATCTGGAATATCTGTAATCAAGTTGAAAAGACTGACTTAGGGTGGGCTCTAATCCAGTGAATGGTGTCCTTATATAAAGGGAGAAATTTGCGTATAATGACACAGAGAGAGGGGCATGGGAAGCCTGTGGTAGAGAATGATGTATCTCCAAGCTAAGGAATACTAATGTTTGCCTGCAAGAGGATCCTCCTCCAAAGCCTTTGAAGAGAGAATATGATCCTGCCAACACCTTGATTTCATATTTCTGGCTTTTAGTATTAGGAGAAAAATATATTTCTTTTGTGCTAAGTCAACCAATTTGTGGTCATATGCAATAGAAGAAGAAAAAAAGAAGAAAAATAAAAAATAAATAAATAAACTTTTACATATAGAAATGGAAAAATGATCAAACTACATAACATAACACAAATACAGAAGATAAATTACTCTATATGTTCTTAGAAAGTTGATCTGATTACCTCTGGTTCTGGTCTTAGAGTCCAAGCAATGATTTTTTTTGTGTTGGAAATTTGTTTTTTTTCCATTGTTGTATGTGAAAACATTTTATGGAGGTATTCTAAGTGATTACTACTCCATGTCATTCATTTTTAGGTAACACTTTGTTATTATTGCAGTGCTATGAATAGAAGATTAGTTTAGGATTGACCAAGCATCTGTTATGTTTCCCTGATTCTGGAACTGATTTAAAGCCCTGGGTAGTTGCTTGTTGATTTGATTTCTGTGAATATCATCAGGTTCTACTGTATTACTATTAACAAAAATTTTTCCTAAATTTATAGTGTACAGGCATGCCAAATGAATGACTCCAGGCCTGCTAGAATTTTACATAACTGTTCACAAACACTTTTTAATCAGAGTGAAATAAGACCTCTAATTAATCACTCATCATAAAGAGATTACACTCTGTTATGTACATATCTACATATATAGCTCTTCATATTCTGTTGTTGGAGGTATGTTGAACTTAGTCCTGAGTAATATGAGAGCAACAAATCCTACCCACTAGACCACCAGGGACGTTATTCCTGAGTAATATGTTCTCCTTACCAGGCAGCAAAGAAAATCAAGTTTGTTTCTGATCCCTTAGAGTGCCCTTTATTTTCAGTTACTAATCTATATCTTATTGAACAGGACCCTGACCCCTATTTTTTCCCCCAGTATTTTATGAAATACAGCTTTACACTTTCGTTAGACTACACCTTAATTTCTCAGCTTCACTTTTGACTAAGAGCAGCTAGAAATAGTTGGCAGGGATGGTGAACAGAACTAATCTATGCCCAGGTTTTAGACTATGCCTAGGGGAATTTAATGATTTTCACAGGCTAGTAAAGCAAAGCAGAGGTTGTTTGAGTTAAGGCCGGGGTACCCAAGGGCTTTTCCTTTCTCCAGTGCCCCCCTTGGTACTCTACTAATTTGCTGCTATGTTTCACAGCTCACACCTATGTATTTTTGGAGTGCAAAGTATTGCTTAGAGATGATAAATCTATAGTACATCAGGAAAAAAATACAATAAATTTTAGAATTAAAATAAAATAAAATATATAAATTCTAGTGAAGTGCTCTAAAAAAGGGAAAAAAAATCATGAGAAGACGGGTAGAAAGCATTTGGAAGAGAAAAGAATAATCTTCCCTTCATCCCTCTTTCCAAAAATAACAATAATAAATGTTATCAAAATTATAGTGGAAATCAGATCAAGTAGAACTAAGTATCAGGTCAGATCTGAACTGCAAACACTCTGCTTCTGTTGCTATGGCAATGGGATGTCATCTTTATGGTAAAGGCATTTTAAGAAAAAATATATGCCAAAGAAGTAAATGTTCATAGGGGTGGGAAGTGGGAGGGATCAAATGTGGTTTTTTTTAGCCCTCCATGAGGGATAATACCGACATACACATAGAAGGATTTTTATTCCTGAGAAAAACAGAGAGAGAAAAAGATTTTTTATATATGGTATGTTTCTTTGCAATAACTTAGTTATTATGCTATCATCTATATATCAATGTGAAATTAAGCCTCTATTCTTGAAGAACAGAGATCACATTAGCTACTGATGTCCCCTTGCACCTCTTGCTAACTCTAGTGAGATTCAATGTTCATAATAATTTGTGTGGCTTTGTATAAATCTAGAGTTTTCTTTGCTTGTTTTTGCATTGTTCATACTTTTGTCTTGTGTTTGGAAAGGAACCCTAGAAATCAGGCAAGCAAAACATGGCTGCTCATAATTATGTTTCGTCAGTCCTCCCTGTGTTTACCATCTCTCAGGACACTGATTTGTAAGCTTTATCGATGGTAAGAATCTTTGAGAAACATAACGAGGATTTTCTAGTCACTGCGGATCTTGTTCATTAGGACCTTCCATGTATACTAGCATGGAATGCCAGGTGGAATGTCATAATTGATATTACAGTGGACTCTGTTAACCAGAACTCAAGTAACTGGCACTCTCAAGCAACCAGTAAAATAATCGAAGAAATAATACTACGTTTATTTGACGTGGGTACCAGTTAACTGAGAGTGTATTGTATTTAATGAACCATAAACATTTAAGACAATATTTATCTTCTAGGAAGTGTAGAAAGTTGTTAAGAAAATTTGCTTTTGTCTATACTATCTGCCTCAATTACAAACTTTTTTTTTTTCTTTTGTATAGATGCATTTCATGTATATTCTTTCATTTACAATTGGGAAGAAATCAAGGGGGTTTCATAAGTAATTACTACTAGTGTGTATTTAAGAAAAGTTTGGGGAAAAATGAAGCTATGATATGTGTACTTGCATACTCCTCTCTGTCTCTTATTTCTCTTTTTTTCAAACAAATGTGTGAATCTAATATGTTTATAAACCTAATGAATATCTAATAGTTAAAGTAACTTAAAATTTAATGAATGATGTTGAAAATGAAACATATAAGTAATACACAGAGGAAACAATTACCGATTTAAAATAAATTAACTTTAATTTTCTATAGTAATTTTTTTCATTTTTCTTCGTAGTTACAAAAAGATATAAGTTTTCTGAAAGTATAAATATAGCATGATAATTTAAAACCTAGTTTTAATTAGACACTTATGACAGTGGAAATCACATGAACTCATTGTGTCTCATTTTTTACATATTTTTGTATTTCATTTTTATGTATTTTGGGACAGTGAAATCTGACCTTTCTAGCTCATGAGGTTTTATTGAGAATAAATGAGAATATGTTTGGAATACATTTTATAAACCATAAAACATCATATAGATGTAAACAGTTTTTATGATCTGACAAAAATAAGGCACACAATGAATTGGAAAACACAAATTTTGCCCTGAAACTTAATTCAAAGCAACATTGATGAGATCATGAGTTTTATGTAATGACCATTGGATAAAATATTCAATATTATTCTCAAGTTTTTTTCTTGCATTAATACAAATGTACTGTTAAAAATGATTGACTCTTGTATAGACTCAATAATGGCTGGGAAAACAAAGTTAAATTGAAATTCAGTGAAGGCATTTCTTTTGGAGATGAGATTATTTGTGCAGGTGCTTTTCCTTCAGACGACCTAATACAGAGATTTAATGCTTGGGGATGCTCAGAGAATGCAGAGCTGATCTGTCCTTCAGACAGGCATTCTCAAATATTAGATAGAAGTGTCAAGCCTTTGGCAGCTGCTCTATTACGGTCAATAATTGGGCTTATGTAGCTCTTGAACATCACCACACATCCTTGTAAGTTCTGCCTCTGTGATTAAATTCCCTAACGATCTGCTGGCAGCAGAAGTTCACACGGGACACTGTTCTTCATGCGTATTTACTGGTTTGAATGTATCTACTTGGAAATCATTTCAATACTGTTTTACAGATATTGCATCAAATCTTTTGATTTTTATGTCTATAAAATATTTAAATAAATTAGAAATTGGCTTCTTAATTAATATCCTGGGATCAAAGATCTATGGCTATGACAACCTGGTCATTAACAAAATAATAATATTCACTGCTTTCTAAAGAGGAACAATTTGAGTTAATGAATTATGACAGTAGCAATGTTGTTTACAAAATAACTGATATAAAATAGATTAATTATTAGGCTGTCATGGTATAAACTGATTTTTCTGTGGTATAAAAGGTTGCAGCTTATTTTCTTATTTAAAACATACATCACATATAGGATCACAAATTATACCTTTGTAGAATGTAAAAAATGTTTATATTAGAACATTAACAGCACCAAATTAGCTTAACATCTGAAAATATATCTGGGTACTTTCACATGGAATAATTCTGTTGTTTTAATTAACTAATTTATCTCATTAAATGATCAGTTACACAGTTTAGAAAGACAGCATAATGATATTTAAAATAATGTTAACATATAACTAATCAAAATGTCAAAAATGACTAAATTTATTGAAATATTATAAGAACGTAAAACAATCCCCCAAATTTTATAAGACTAGATTAGCATTGTATTATTTAGTGATAATGGACCTCTCAGAATGTGATATAATACCAAAAAAATAAAAAAATAAATAAAAAATACCACTAATTATCTTCATATTAAGTGCTTATTTTATATTCTTCTTTTTTTAAAAAAAGATTTATTTTTATTGGTTTTTGACAGAGAGAGAGACAGACAGAAAGAGACAGAGAGAAGGGGGAGGGCCCAGAGCAGTCTCCATAGATGACAGTATTAATTTTCCATATAGTTTCACTCCACAGGTGGGCACGGGGCTGCGCAGGGCAGGAACTGGGCCAGGAGCCTCCTGCATAGGCCCTGGCAAGAACTGAACTGGGGGCACACCCCAGTTCAGCATATGGGTTTGTCTGGGCCAGAGCTGGGATTCGATCCCTGGTCTCTGGGGCTGCAAAGTAAGCACTTAACCCACTGAGCCATCCCAGCTTCCCCTATATTCTTTTGTACAATTATCTTTTTGGCTTAGCTTTGTAAATCAGCACATTTACCTTTTTAATCAGTAAAATGGAAAATATTACTTTGAAATAAGTACTTAAAAAATTAATTCCTATAAATGTTCACGCAGATCCTATATACATTTTGAACCACTAAAAATGTATGTAGGCTTACTGACGTAATTTAACTATTTTAGAGATTTTCATAAAATACAATTTAATACTACCCTTTGTTCAGAATTTAAAAAGGATCTTTCAGCATAAGCTTCTTCCTTATTGGTTCCCAGGTGTATGTATTATGGTTACTGGAGAAGGTGAATACTATTTATCATTGATTGGAAACATCTATTGCATGCTTTTTGGACAGCACCCAAACTTAAGAGGTATTAAGTCCAATTTTCTAATGCCATGTCTGTATATTGTGAAAGTTACTGCTTCTCTACAACGGAGTTCATGATAAGTTTAATGGGGCCCATGAGCATTTTGCAAGGAATTAGTCATTTCTCTCTAAATGATATTCCATGAACAGAAAAATGTGTAGAATACTATCATTGGTTATGATAAAATTGTTGATATAAGACATTCATGGATGGTGTTCTAGCAGTGGCATAAAACACAGAATCAGCAAATCCCAAACTAGTAAAAGACATGATCTATGATCATAGTCAAATGTTCTTTCCAGGGCTTTGCAGTGACTGTTCATTGGGGGTCTGGTATGAGCAACTATGAGCTAAACAATGAAATCCAGAGCGTATATGTGAGCTAGGGGAGGACTACCCTAAAATAGCAAAACAAAGCAAAGCAATAGCCTAACTTAGGTGCAGCAGTGAAAAATTTGTCAAATGCAATTACTGTAACCTTTAATGAAAGTAATTTGGCACTATATGTTAAAATTATATTTACTTATCAACAATTTTGAGAATCAACACCTCCAAAATGCTTGCAAAAATATAATGTCTATAGATTCGAACATGGATGCTACAGTATTGCTTGAAACAAATAATAAAAATTTAGGTAAATTTTTATTTGTGTAGAATTCTTTGAGCTTTATAATAGTAATTGATACATACATACTTGCTTATGGACTTTGATTACCTTAGGCAGAAGAAGTTTGAAAACTGCAATTGAAAAGCTTTTGTAAAAAGTTTTTGAGAAAGCAAGCTTTGTGAAAGAGAATGCACGCAGAGCACAATTACGTTATTATAAATCATATACATATGGATAAAGAAGAAATGATACAGGCATTAATAAATTTATTTGCAAATTTGATATTTTTGTAATGTACATTTTGCTGTGTGTTACATAAAGTCTTATTGACAATGAAAAGTGCTTGGCAGTTAAATTTTGGTGGTTGGGTAAATGTGAAAACACTCACATCAAAATAGATAGAAAAGGCAGAGAGACTCTCTTCCCATAAAACCACCCATAGCACAATGTCACGCAATTGGAGTGAACCACAACTCCCCTCTTCTCTCTCAGGAGTGAAAAATTTGGACTGCACATTTAGCAACCTAACTTTTATGACTCCCACCCAAGAGAGGGAATCCCTAAAACATCTAGCTCTGAAAGCCAACATGGCTTATGTCCATGAAATTCATAAAACTATAGTGAACAAAGAAGCAGTTAACAGGAACGTGAGCACTCGCCACAGCTATGCCCCTGAGACTGACTCAGTGCAGAAGAAACAGACAAAAACCCACATCTCCCAGTCTTTCCCTGAAAGGGTTACATCTACCGGTACATACTTTGAAAGCTGCTGCCTGAAGGTTCAAGCTCCCAATTTAACACACACCTAAGGTCTGGCTGCAGTGCTCCTCAGAAACCTGGGAGCAGGAGCCATCTCCCCGTAGCCAGCTCCAAGTTAAAAGCAACTCCCAGGAAGGAGCTTATACACATGTCTGTGACCAAACTAAAAGAGCAGTTAAGAAAAAAGAAATAAAATATATCCAGATTAGAAAGGAAGGAATAAAACTGCCTCAGTTTGCAGATCATATGCATTTATATATATAGATCTTAGAAATCATATATATTTATATGGTATAAATATAGAACTCTAAAGACTAGCAAAAACTTTGAAAACTGATCATTGAATTAATTCAGTAAAATTGCAGGATTCAAAATCAATATTAAAATATTCATTTGCATTTCTATATGCTGAAAACAGACTATTAGAAAAAGAAATTAAGAAAAAAAATCCTGTTTACAATAACATTAAAAATAATAAAATACTTTTGAAAAAATGTATTGAAGGATGTGGAAAACTGTATACTGAAAACCACAAGGAATTGATGAAAGAAACTGAAGAAGACACAACTAAATGAAAAGATATTCTTTGCTCATAGACATGTGGATTGGGAGAATTAATATTGTTGAAATATCCATCGTATACAAAGTGATGAACAGATTCAATTCAATCCCTATCAGAATTCCAGTAGCACTTTTTCACAAAAACAATATAAAACAATACTAATTTTTTTGAATCACAAAAGACCCCTAGTAAACACAATAATATTGAGAAATTACAAAGCTGAAGGCATAACATTTTTTTTATTTCAAACTATGTCACAAAGCTATGGTAATCAAAACAGTATGGTATTGGCATAAGTATAGACATAGATCGATGGAACAGAGTAAAGAGCATCAGAAGTACATCCATGTTTATATAGTTAATTAATTTACAACAAAGTAGTCATTAATATAAAATGGGAAAAGTACAGTTTTTCAGTAAATGATGTTTGGAAAACAATAATAGCCAGATGGAAAAGAATGAAACTCAACCCCTATCTTATACCGTACACAAAATCAACTTGAAATCAATTGAAAACTTAAATGTAACATCTGAAAATATGAAAGTCCTAGAAGAATACATAGGGGAAAAGCTTCTAAATATTGGTCTCAGAAATTATCTTTTGAATTTGACACCAGAAGCAAAGGTAATGAAAGAAAAAGTAAACAGGTGGGATTATTAATACATCAAATAAAAAGTTTCTGTTCAGCAAAGGAAACCATCAATAAAATGAAAAAGCAGCTTATGGAACAAAAAATTATTTGCAAATTGCATATTTCTATAAGGGTTAATATCCACACAATATATAAGGAATTCATAGAACCCAATAACAAACAACCTGATTAAAAATAGGAAAAGGAACTGAATACACATTTTTCTAAAATAGGCTTTTCAATGGCTGACAAATACATGAAAAGGCACTCAATGTTGCTAATTACCAGGGAAATGCATGCTTTACCTCACACCTGTTAGAATGGCCACCATCAAAAAGAGAAGAGAGAGCAAACACTGGAGAGAATGTGGAGGAAAGGAAACTGTACACTGCTGGTGAGAAGGTAAACCATACAGCCACTATAGAAAACAGTCCACAGGTTCCTCAGAAAATTAAATAAGAATTATTGTATACTCCAGCAGTTCCCCTTCTGGGTATATACCCAAAATAAATGAAACCATTATTTTAAAGAGATATCTGCCATATCATATTCATTGCAGCATTAATTCACATAGCCAAGGCACAAAAGCAACTTAAGTGTTGAGCAGTGGCTGAATAGATCAAGAAAACGTGGTGGACATATATAATGGAATATTTTTCGGCCTTCAAAATAAAAAAATCTTGTCATTTGTGACAACGTGGATGAACCTGGAGAACATTATATTAAGAGAAATAAGGCAGACAGGGAAAGACAAATACTGCATGGTATCACTTACACATGGAAAAAAACATACGAGGACTGCCTAGAAAGTATCCAGTCATGTAAGCATTCTCATTATATTGACAATGGCTGGATTATTTTTCTGGACAGCCCTCGTATATGTTCAAATTCGTAGATACAGTGTAGGAAAGTGGTTATCAGGGGTTTGGTGGAGAAGAATGGAACTAAGGAGAGGTTGGTAAAAGGATACAAAGTTCCAGTTATGAGATGAATAAGGTCTGCAGATCTAATTTATAACATGGCGACTTTAGTTTATAACAGTGTATTGTGTAAGGTAACCATGTAAAATGATGGATGTGTTAACTAATTCTAGAAGAAGGAACCTTTTATGACTTATATGTACGTTATATCATCACATTACACCCTTTAAGTATCTTACAGTGTTGTTTGTCAATTATGAATCAATAAAGCTAAAACAAATTTTCCTCAATTTTCCTTACCAGCTTAAAGGGTGTTTGACCCTGGTCATTGTTTCCAGGATTCTATTTATTCTTTTACTTATGTTCACCTCTTTTACTTCTTTGTCATCTAATACTTGAGAAGGCATAGAACTTAAATTATCACTTGATTGTCTTTTTTCTTTTTTAAAGATTTATTGTTTTTGACAGACACAGAGAGAGACAGAGAGAAGCAGGAAGGCCCAGAGCAGACTTCACAGTTTTACATATGATTTCATTCCTAGCAGGTGGGCCGGGGACCTCCAGCATGGGAGGCATGCCTCTTTGAGCCAGGGGCCGAACCAGGAAACAGGAAGTGAACTGGGGGCCTCCTGCATGGGAAACACACCCCAGTTCAGCATATGGGTTCACATGGTCCAGGGCTGGAATTCTGGACTTCGATCATCAGTCCCTGGGGCTGAAAAGCGCACTTAACCCGCTGACCCATCTCAGCTTCCCCCACTCTTGATTGTCTTAAACACGAAGCTCAGGCACTACATTTATGTAGAATGCAAGCTGCTGCTTTATGATACAGCAAACATGGAAACATTGCCCCTTGTAAGCGTGACCTACATGAATCTTTAATGACAAGGGGGAGATCGCCTGCATAGAAAATAAATGACGTGCTCTCCGCTAAGTGGAAAGTGCTGACTTTTGGTCACAGGCAGGGTGAGAAAATTAGGCATCAAGTAAGGTTGCTTGAAACTTAGGAGACTAGAATTTTCAGGAAGAAGATTTATTTTGCTGTATTTTTTTTCCGAAAAATTGGAAAGGTCAGTAGGAGGAGTGCTACAAGCATCTGCAGACATACAGGAATTGCTGTTGTACAATAAACTATCAAGGAGACTTGGAGGAAAAGTCAAAGAAGCAAATTTTTTATAATTTGTTTCAACCTAATTAATAAGACAGCATCTTAATGTTTTATTGAAGGTGGCTTAGGCTACCCCATGTAATTAGAATTATCACCATATATAAAAAAGTTTTTGGAAAACTCTTGGCAAATGATGAACTCAGCACAGTTGGCCCCGTCCAGCATTTTCCTACCAGCCCCAAACATTTTACTTGTATTCTAAATCATTTAATTGTGTAATACCTTAAAATCAATTTTGTTCAAGTATTCTAAAAGACATTGTTATAATGTAAACTGGTTTTTTACTTTCATATACCACTTAAAAGTCTAAATTTCTTGCTATTTTTTGGAAATTTGAAGAAAATGCATTGCAGTTTTTTTACCTTTTAATGAAAACTTTTGCCAATTCCTACAACCCTTTAAACACAGTACTTTCTGTATATGTGTCAAAGTATTTCTCATAATTTCACATTTTTATTATGTGATTCAGATTTATATTAATCTATGAAACATGTATTTGCTGATTAATTTCTATTATACCTAACCATTATTAGATATTTTAAATTAGGTTTCTATCTAAAATTTACATTTATAGACCTTTATCTTTTTCTTTCTCTACACTTTTTTTCCCTCCAGTTTTGGTACTTGCATTTTAAGGATACATTTAGTACTTGATTCAGTTGCCTGTGGTTTGGTTTAGATTTCTCAATTTTACTATAGAAAATTAAGTAACCTTTTCTTTTTCTTAAAGGAAATGTGATCTTAAATTATTAAAAATATATAACTTTAAGGAAAATATATCAATTTTCTGAATATGAATATTCATTATAACTGTCTTTGCATGAAAGCACACATCAGAGCTGCTTCAGCATAGTTTGAAAATCTAAAACCTGGACCAAAAGAGTTTGATAAATGCATAACCTTAATATTTTTAGAGACATAAGTGATATGAGAAAGATAAGTTTAGAAAGAAAATACAAATATAATTGATGTGTGCACAATTATTTTATCAACTCAGTCAATGCTAAAATTTCTTGAATGATAAATGAGACCCAAGGAAGAAACATGAGTAACACATGTTTATATATAGAATGTATATATATTAAGCACTAGTAACAACAGGAATTTATGAGTTTGGCTGGCCAGACTTCTCCATAAATTCAGTAAGGAGACATTGAGCCCAAATGGACTTAGACAACTTATACCTCACTACGTGGTAGGTCACATGAGCTTTTTATTTGCCTTAGTTCCCCTTGACCCCAAGTTCTATGGGGATGACACAGAGGGGCTCAGGTGAAAACTGCAACACAAGGGTTTGTGTGAAAGTTGAGGATCACTGATCTCAAGAAACCTCAGGTGCATAAAAGGGTTACTATAACAAGACTGCCCATCATCTTCTTCAGAGTGACATTTCCCTGGACTGTAAGCCAATCTCCTTTTGGGAGAGGGTGGAGACTTGACTATCTGAGAATGTCTCTGAGGAGAAACTTCAGGGAAGAATTCTGCTCTCTGTCAGGAGGGATGCACTGTCTAATTTCCAAGGCTATTTGCTATGCAACCATTATTGAAAAGATATTTGGAAGTGGTAGAAACACCAGAGAATTGCTTCCCAACAAATAATAATGAACAGCTTTATGAATGCATATTTTTCAACTCTGAATGTTAAAGTTGTATAGTGCATCATTTCTGCAGCATTCTGTATTATTTCTAAAGGAAAAATGAAGTCATATGCTCAGTTCATAAGGTACTTGTGAGGTTAATCCTTGATAATTGTCCATTTTAGAGCAAGAGATTTGTCTTGAATTTCCTCATGTATACAATACTTAATTTTGCTTCTACTCAGGCTTATTGCTAAGAGTCAACTACTTAAGATAAACCAAGATTCAGGATTAGTGAATAAATGTAGATAAATAGTAACATGAACTTTAACTTGGTCTGTGTGCAGCTGAACCAGTTCAACTTTGATTTCAAGGATGTGTAGCAGGATAAGAGAACTCACACTAGGAATTTTACATGTTGAGGGTGGAGGGTGTTTGTAAAACATGATGGTTTTGTTGAAACTAGAGAACCAAAAGAGCAAACAGGGAGAACTGAGTGTAGCCAGTGACAATAACTGATGGAAAAAGAAATGGGGGAAGAGGTGGTGCCAGCTGAAGCCAAGATTGCTCCACAAGGCTCCGTGTGTAGCTCCATTGGCGCTCAGATCTCTGAAGAGGAGGTCCCTACCTCTAGACTGTTGTGCCCACACTGAAGGGCAAAGAGACTGATAGAGGGACCGACAAAGGAAGCTAGAGGCTGGAACTAACTTTCCCATTTGGAGCAATGCTGAGTTGAAAGGAGAAAAGAAAAAGCGGGGTCGGGGGGGTGGGGGGGAAGCAAAAAAGCAACAAGAAGCATTTTCTTCTCCCCTCCTTCACCTTTCTCTTCAGTGCCTTCTGTTGATATTGGCTTGGGTGTATGGACTAGATGTACTATTTGCAAACTCAGAGTCCCCACATCTCAGAGCAGAGTATAAAGGATGGATGGGACTCTGAGCAACAGTGGGTAACTTATCTAGCAAAATGACTAACAATAGAGCAATTTTCAGGGGATTTTAATCCATTATTTTATGTGGAATAACTACTGAGGCTTTTAGGTTTATTTGTGAAAACTAATTAACTTCAAGGTCATGTTACTAAATATTGTTTCTAATGGAAAATACAACTGAACGGTAATATAAATTGATGTTTTTCAAGAATGATCTTTTTTTTTTCTTTTTTTCTCCCCAGAATTTAATATTAGTGTAGAATGCATACTTTTTCATGGAGCAATGATTTCATTCCATTTCTTTAAATTGGAAACAACATCTAGTGTCAGTGTTGCAATCTGCTTTGAAATATGTCCTTTGACATTTCTGTATCCATTTTCCCTATATGCTCAGTAAAACACACAACTTTTTTTCATTTTACCTGCTATATTATGAGGAATAAGGACTGCAGAATGAATAAATAAGGTAGTCTGAAATGAAAAATTTCCTCTTGTGTAGTCTGCTCTTAACATTGTTTCAGCATATGTGTGATTGATCTTGTTGATATTTTAAAATCTAGCATGAAGAACAATCTTATGAATGCCTTTCAGTCATGAAAAGAAATAAACAAAACAGAAAAAGGAAAAAGAACCTCTTATTTTTCTTATCCTGAATTCCTTGCCATTGTTCAGTATTCACTTGTACACAGCAAGACATACTTAATTTTTAGGGACACTTGGAAAATCTCAACACATCTGATTAAAACTAACGTTAACAAATAATTAAAGGAATATTTTCAATTTTGGATGAAGTATATCTAATTTATTGCAAAAATCAACACATAAAATGAACCTACACACATGAAATTCAAACTAATTTTTCTTTGTAGCTTTTGTTACAAAATTTACTGAAGACTCAGGTAATATCTCATATTTTAAAAAATTTCTGAGAAGTAAAAATGCTAATAAATTTTTGTCTGCAGCTCGGTATTTGTGTCTATCATTTTCATTGATGTTACTTGGATAATGCAACAGATAATTGCTTGTATATATCATCTAAGGCTAATTTATATTTAAAAGGTTATAAATACATTTGAACATTTGCTGGTACTTTGTGTTATGGACTGAATATTAGTGTCCCCCCAAATTCATATGTTGATACCCCAACCCCCAATGTGACTATATTTGGAGATGGGACCTCCAAGAAAGTAATTAAGGTCAAACAAGGATATAGAGTGGTGCCCAGATCTAGCAGGATTAGTGCTCTTATAAGAAGAGGTATCAGTGAACACAGTTTCTCTTTCATGCTCTCTATTGCTGCCTATCTCATTGTCTCCATCTCTATGAATACAGAAGAAAGGCCATATGGTGACATAGCAAGAAGGTAGCCATCTACAAGTCAGAAAGAGCTCTCCTCAGAAACAGAATTTGCCAGCACCTTGATTGTATACTTCTAGCTTCCAAAACTGAGAGAAAAATAAATGTCTGTTCTTTAAGCCACTCAGTTTGTATTAATAGTAGTATTGTGTTATGGTTGCCTAAGCAGACCCATTCATCGTGGAAGACAAAACAGGGCCAGTTATAGAATGCGGGGCTACATTGGACGTAGTAAGCTTAAGTGATATGTGCAGATCTGCATATACTTTATATATACTTTATAAAAGTAAAAGCTGCAATTGTATACTCGTCTATGTGACTTCTACTATGAAATGATGCCAATGTCACTCCATATTACTATATCAGATTATGATGCCTATATTGAGTGATATCATTGTGTGATCTTATATATAATATATTGAGAAAAAGCAACATACTTTTAATAATTATATTTTTAGTTTATTCTTAAGATTGAGGTTCTGATTTGATTATATTGAATTTTAATATATCATTAATTATATTTGATAAAAAACATTCAATGCATATAAATAGGTGTTTAATATTTTAAAATTTAATGATCTCTTAAAAATCAATAGGGAAAAGAAAAACAATACTAGTAAATATTAAGAATGGGGGGTGCATAGGGAGGGGGAATCAAATATACGGTGATAGAAACTGAGGTGACTCTGGGTGGTGAGCACATAATGCAATGCACATACAATGTAATGTAGAATTGTACACCTGGAAACAATGTAATTGATATCAATCAGTGTTACCCCAATAAATTTAACAATTAAAAAACAAAAGAATGACGGTACAAGATATGACCCTTATGTTGGCAAATTTGTCACCTTGTAAAAAAAAATAAAAAAAAATACACATGGCCAAAGCACACATTCAATTTTTAAAAATCATATTACAAATTGATAAAAAGTAAATAACTGAAATGTATTATTTTTTACTTATTGTATCATCAAACGGAAAAAAATGGACAATGTATAATTCCTCAAAGTTATGATAAATACATATTCACTCATTTATGGTAAAATGTAAATTAGAAGAACTTCATTGGAAGGTGAGTAGTGGTTATAATATCTTATAATCATAAGATATCTTTTTTTTTTAATATATATTTTATTTATTTATTTATTTTTGACAGAGGAGAGAGAGAGAGAGAGAGAGAGAGAGAGAACTGAATCAAGGAAGCTCCCAGTTCAGCATATGGTTCCGCACGGGCCGGGGCCGGGATTCGATCCTCGGTCCCCGGTGCTGCAAAGTGAGCGCCTAACCTACTGAGCCATCCCGGCTTCCCCCATAAGATATCTTATAATTCTATTTGACCAAGAATTTAATTTTTAGGAATATGGTCTTTAAAAATGATTAAATGTTTACAAAAACATAAAATTATCAAGTTAGCACTGATTGAAAATTGAAATGAATTCAAATACTATGAAGAAGATAGTAGTAACTTCATAAAATGGAAAGCTACTTAGTCTTTTAAGAGAAGTACATATATATTATTCTAGAAAGATCATGAAGACATATATTAAGTAAAAAATACAGAATTATATGCAGTATATGCCATTTAAATGTTAACTACATATATGTATGTGAACAAATGAATGCACTCAAAAGACATGAAAAAATAATCTTTATTTTCAGTAGGAGATTTAGAATGGAGTTTATTCACTGAAATTTGGTCCCCTAGTACTTGATAAGATTAACTATCTGACTAAATAAATAAGGCAAAATTTAATATTTAAAAAATAGAAAATAAGGAGAACGTCACAATCTCATATTTTAAACTTCACGAAGTTGGAGATCAAGTTCAGAAATGGAATGTAAAGTAAACCTATCATTGTCCTTTTCCAACTCTTCACCCAAAATCAGATATTGTATGATGTCCTAATCTTGAAAGTCTTCACAAATGAGATCAAATCGTTGAGAAACTTTGTAAAAGATATTTTTATCTTTTCAATCTCTGGCTAGCAGAGAAGGAAAATGGCTATGGCTGAGATATGCAGTGACTGATAGGGTCACATGAGGCTGAAATTTTCTGTTAAAAGGCATACTCCAAGAATCCTAAGTATATTTTGGAAATGCATTGAATTAATAGGCATCTGTCACAGTAATGGTATTAGATTTTGCCTTTGTGTAGTATCATGAATCCTTCAGTTCCTTGCTACTCCAAATGTGATGATCAGATCTGAGACCCTGGCATCACCTGAGAACTTGTAACAGATGTGAAATCATGTGCACCCTTCTACATTTTAGCAAGATGCCCATGCAATTTCTATGGCATTAATGTTTGAAAATACTATTTTAAAGAACTTTAAATATTATATGATATAGTTCTGTTAAGAATGCGTACACAAAGCTGACCCATCCTTTCACTCATACAGTCTGCACAATAAAAGTCAATAAGCAATATTTTCAGAGGGGGAAAGAAAATAGAATTTAGGTAAGGGAAATGGGGAAAAAGGGAAATTGTGCCAAATTCTAGAAAATATGTCATGTTAGCAAAATGTTTACATTGACAACAATGTAGACATCTATATAAGCAAATTAAAGACCATATTTGCAAAAGTCAAGTGACTGTCTCAGTCAAGACTAAATGATCACACAAAGAGAAGAAAATGCTCTATAAGTGACTTGTAATACATAATAATATCATTAGGTTATAAAAACAAAAGTGTAAAGACTTGATGGTACCACAAGCCAGTGAGATGAAAAAGGGGACTAGAGAGCTGTGGGATCAAATTAAGAAACAAAATTACAATCATGCATAAATTATAAATGCATTCTAAATAGCACAAAACAGAGCAGATGTGGTTGAAAATGAAGCCACTGACACAGTGGAGAAAAGAGTGATTAGAATTATGTGAATGTAGAGGGAAAAGACAAATCAAAGCAATTAGAGGAATCACAATAGATGAAGGGAACTAAAATGTTCCAACATGAGAATTACTGTCATCTGTGATGAAGAAAACCCAATAGTACTAACAAAAATTATTCATCCTAAATGAATGAAATTTTCCCAGAAATCTAGGTTTAAATAAAACTGTGGAACAGTACAATACTGAGTGTTCCAGAAACAACAGTTGCAGAACAATTTGTCCTAAGAAGTAGCCTGGTGATGTCACTGTAATTGAAGAACTAAGTATTGTCTGGCATATAGGGGAGAAAAGAAGGTTGGGTATGAGAAGGAAATTCAGAGTAGTCTCAGATTTACCCAAGAAGGTATTCAAGACAAGATAATAGCATAATAGCTATGGAGTTCTGAAGGAAACAAAAGTAAGGTGCTACTCAATACCTATATACTGTTAGGTAAGTTGTCATTCACGCATGCAAATATGAGACTGTCACTTTCTATATCAAAATAGACAATAAGAGAAAATAATCCACCAGTTGGCCCTTCTGAGAAAAGAAAAGAACAAGCAGAGAGACACACACACAACACCTTTAAACAAACCAGTTGTGTAAGTGATAAAGAAAGGGATTGTTATAATCCAAACCAAATAAATACAGATTTAGCATCCATGGTAATGAAACAAGTGAAAATGCACATGTTATGTATATCAGGAATGTAAACTTGAGATATGAAGAAAAGTCCAAGATTTTGCAGGGCGTGGTAGCTCACATTGAAGTAATTAAGATCTCCAACCTCTCAATTTTTTTTCCACATTTTTTCCTTAAATTTTGAGATATTTTAAAGAATAAGTGTCCCTTAAGAAGAACAAATATTTATGCAAATAACATTTAAAAAATTTTAATTTTATTGGTTACCAGATGGTAAGGGGGGGTAGTAAAAAGAGGGTAAAGGTGGTCAAATACATGACGATGGAAGGAGAACTGACTCTGAGTAGTGAACACATAATGCAATATGTAGATAATGTATGAGTATTATAGAATTGTACACTTGAAACCTATATCATTTTACGGACCAATGTCATCGCAATCAATTTAATGAAAAAATATAAAAGCACCAAAAATATTTAACAAATATAGTTTATGCTAAAAGTATAATTTAAAGTGTGACCCAATTGTTAATAACTTCCTTTAAGTTATTTGTTTTCTTCTTCTTCCTTGCATCACTTCTTCTTCTTTTCTTCTAATTGACTTTCTATTTTCTAAAAACATAGAAGACATCATCTGGAATGCTCTCTATTTAATGTTTAAAACTGAATTTGAGGCTTTCTTTTGTGTGTTTAAAGTTGTTCTTGGTATGCTTTTATATTGCTTTTTTTTTTTTAACAAAATGGTCATTATAAAAACAAAGAAAAAGTCTAGAAAGATATACTTAAACATTAAATATCACTTTTGTGCATGGGAAATTAATTTGATATAAGCAGAGAGCATAAAAAAATTTTAAATTATAACTTTATAATATTTATACTAATTTAACAAAACTGTCACTAGCATAAAATATTACTACCAAAATATAAATTGCAATGAATTATATGGAAAGTTTAATTTTTGTATTTTATATATTCATGAAATTGTCAATATCCTACATAGACCATCAGGGTAACCCATTGATTATACAAAAGCACGTGGGATTTTATTTTTTGCATCTGAACCTCACTTTTATCTTTTTATCTCTTCTCTTCTCTCTTTTTCTTTTCTTCCTTCCTTCTTTCCTTCCTTCCTTCCTTCCCTCCCTCCCTCCTTCTCTTCCATCCTTCAAACTGTGGAATTGTCACATATTTGCATTATTGCCCCTTATTTATGTGTCCCTTATCAAGTCTAAGAAAGTAATAAGAAAGATGAGTACCATCCCTGTGCTTTCATTTTATAAGCAGAAATTTATCAAAGCATAGATTTTTCTCTTTTGTTTGTTTTTGGAAAAGAAGTTTTATGATCTATCTTCATCCTACTAACTTTTCAATCAGTTGAAATCTTGATCTTTTTAAAAAGTTCAAATAACATCTAAATTCTGATAAATTTCATTTTCATGCTACAGTTAATAATTTTGGCCATTGAGATACATTTTTCTTTCAAATATTTGTTAAATAAAATTATATTATTTAATTAAAAAGAGTGAACTAGTGAGAAGCATGATGTGATTAAGCAAATGGAGATAACTTTTTATAGAAATGGTTATATTCATAAATTTAAATTACGGTGTAGGTCAAAGAGAGGCTATAAGTATATTATACACTATGTGTACACAGACAAAATATATTAGTTGCTCTATAAATTCATGCAGCAAGATGAATAAACAGTAGAAGACTTTAGGAATTGAATAAAATTTGGGGGAATGAGGGGAAGCTGGGATGGCTCAGTGGGTTGGGCGCTCACTTTGCAGCGCCGGGGACCGGGGATCGAATCCTGGCCCCGGCCCATGCGGAACCATAATGCTGAACTGGGAGCTCCCCCAGTTCAGTTCTGTCTCTGTCTCTGTATCTCTCTCTCTCCCTGTCAAAAAAAAAAAAATAAAAAAATAAATAAATATTTAAAAAAAAAGTTGGGGGGAATGAGAGAAGTAAAAGCATAGAGTTTTGTATGTAATTAGAATTGAGCTTCCATCATCTTGTTGTTATAATTATATGGCTTATGTAAACTTCATCATAACAACTAAAAAGCAACCTGTAGTAGATACACAAAAAATAAAGAAGGAATGAAAGCACACCCTATAGAAAGTAATAAAACTACAAAAGAAGAAAACAAAAGGAACTACAAAATAGTCAAAAAACAATAAAATGGCAACAGCAATTACTTACCTATCAATAACTACTTTAAATGAAAATTGATTAAATTTCCCAATTAAAGCCACTGAATGGATAAAAAGAGAATTTAACAAAATGCTGTCCACAAGTTTCACTTCAGGTTTAAGGATACATATAAGCTGAAAATGAAGATTTGGAAAAAGGTATCCCATGCAGATTACTAAGACAAGAGTATGGATGGCTAAACTTATATCAGACAAAGTAGATTTTCAGTAAAAATTAGTCACAAGAGACAAAGATGATCACTATATAATATAAAAAGTCATTCAAGAGGATATAACAATTGTAAACTGTACATGTACCCAACATTGGAGCACCTAAATATATAAAGCAAATATTAATAGAACTGAAGAGAAAATAGACAGCAATGCAATAACAATAAAAAAGCTTCAATATCCAATTTTAATTAATGGATAAATCATCTAGACAGAAAGTCAGTGAGGAAACAGCACACTTGATAAACATAGTAGACCAAAAGGATCTAGCAGATATTTCTTTAAAAAATACCAGAATAAATATTCTCCTTAAGCATGTAGGACCATTACCCAGGAAAAACCATATGTTGAGCCACAAAACAAGTCTTAGCAAATATTAAGAAGGCTAAAGTCATATTTTTTTTACTATAATGATATAACTAGAAATCAATAACAAGAAAATTGGAAAGTTCACCAATACGTAGAAATTAAGCACCGTATTCCTTAATAACCAATGGCAAAAAACCCCCAAACAAAACAAAAATCACAAGTTAAATGAAAAAAATCTCTGAGACTAATGAAAATGGAACACAAAACAAAACCAAAACCAAAACTTGTAGGAAGCAGCAAAAATTGTTCAAGAAGTTTTTAGCAATGAGTGCCTACAGTGTACTCAACAACAAAAAACAAAACTCAAATAAACAACCTAATGTTACACCTTAAGTAATTAGCAAAATAACAAACTGGAATGACCAGATAGCTCAGCAGGTAGAGTGCTTGCCTTGCAACCACACCCATATGCTGAACGGCGGCATAACTCCTAACTGCTGAGAAGGTGGCGAAGGTTCTTGCCTCCCATGTAGGAAGGAGGCCACCAGTTCGGATCCTGCCCTGTGAAGCCCCATGTCCACCTGTGTGGAATGAAATTGTGTCACAACTAATGATATGCAACTATGGAGACAGCTCTGAGGCCTTCCCCCTTCTCTCTCTCTCTCCTCTCAAAAACAATAAAATAAATATTAAGAAAACAAAAAGCAAAAAACAAACTAAGTTCCAAGCTAGCAGGGTGACGAAAATAATAAAGATTAAAGCAGGAATAAATGAACTAGAGATTAGAAAGACAGTAGAAAAGATTAACAAAACTAAAGTTGATTTTTATAAAAATATGAACATAATCGATAAATATTTAGCTGTCTATCCAAGAAAATAAAAAAGAAAACTGAAATTGTAAATGAAAGAGACATTACAATTGATCCACAGAAATGCAAAGAATCACAAGAGACTACTCTGAACATTCATAGGGCAACAAATTCGATAACATAAAACAGATAAATTTCTAGAAAAAATACAATCTGTTAAGATTGTATTACGATGAAAGTAAAGATCTAATAGATAAATAATGAATAAAGATATGGAAGAAGAAATCAAAACCTTTCAACAAGAAAAGCCCAGGACCAGATGGCTCCAGAGGAATTCTACTTAACACATAAAGAAGCAGTAATAGCAATCTCTCTCAAACTTGGCCAAAAAATTTGAAGAGGAAGAAATACTTGTCAAACTCATTTTACAAGCCCAGTATAACCCTAATACCAAAGCCAGACAAGAGCACTACAAGAAAAGAAAATTACAGGTTAATATCCCTGGTAAATAGAGGTGTTAAACTCCTCAACAAAATACTATTAAATTGAATTCAGAAGCACTGCTTGCTCAGAAGTACCACGATCTGCTGAGATTTATTCTTGGGATATAGAGTATTTCAGTGTACACGAATCAATACATGTGATACACCACATCAATAGAGTAAAGGATAAAAATCATGTAATTATTTCAGTAGATGCAGAAAGTCATTCATCATCCTTCATGGTAAAAACCATTAACAAATTGAGAATTAATGAAACATAACACAACATAATAAAAACTGTATATGACAAGCTTATAGCTAACATCATACTCAGCTAAAAAGTGAAAGCTTTCCTCTAATATTAGGAACAAAACAAGGTCACCCCTCTTGCTAGTTCTATTCAACATAATATTGAAAGTTCTAGCTAAAGTAGTTTGGCAATAAAAAGAAATAAATACAACACATTTATATTGGAAAAGAAGAAGTATAATTGTGTCTCTTTGCAGATGATATGATATTATATGTAGAAAACTATAAAGATTCTACCAAAGACTGTTAGAACTGATTAATAAATTCAGTAAAGTTAAAGGATACAAAATCAATATACAAAAATCAATTTTGTTTCTATACACCAATAATGAACTATCTAAAAAAGAAGGCAAGTAAATGATTGCATTTACAATAGTATCTAAAAGAATGAAATATCTAGTAATGAATTTAAACAGAGAAGTAAAATCTGTACACTGAAACATATAAAATCTTGATGAGAAAAATTAAAAATACACAAAAAAAGGAAAGATATCCCATATCATATAATGGAAGGATATATTGAAATACCCATACTACTGATAAATGGACTATAGATCACTACAATCTCTACATTATTCTAATGCTATATTTCACAGAAATAGAGAAAACAGTTCTAAAATTTTAAATGAAATCACAAGAGACTTAAATAGCCAAAGCAACTTTGAAAAAGAATGTAAATGAAAGCATCATATTTCTTGATTATAAACTGTATTGTAAAGCTATTGTAATTAAAAGAGCACAATTGCCATAGGCTGAATATTTGTGTCCCCCCAAAGTACATACCGGTATATTAGAGTCCTGATGCCTAATGTGATGGTATCAGGAAATGGGGCCTTTTGGAGATGCCGACTTCATAGGGGTTGAGCCCTCATGTATGGGATTGGTGCTGTTAAAAAGAGACTTTACAGAACTTCCTGATCCCTTTCTCCTATGAGGTTGTAAAGAAGTGTCTGTGACCTGGAAGAGAGACCTCACCAGACCCAAGTAGCACCTTGTTTTGGAACTTCTAGCCTACGGAGTTGTAAGAAATAAATTCCAGTTGCTTATAAGCTACCTGGTTTGTTGTATTTTGTTGGAGCAGCCCAAACAGACTAAGAAAAGGTACTGACATAAAAACAGACACATGGACCACTGACACAGAATAGTGAGCTCAGAAATATGCATATGCCAGGAAATAATCTTTGACAAGAGCACTAAGAATGCACAAGGGAGAAAGGATAGTCTTTCCAACGGATGACATTGGGAAAGTGGTTGTCCTCATCCAAAAAAAGAAAAAAAGAAAAAAAGAAATTGGACCCTTAGTTTACATCATATAAGGAAATGAATTCAAAATGGTTTAAATTTAAATGAAAAACTTGAAAACTTAAAACTCTAAGAAGAAAGCATAAGGAAAAACCTTGATATTGGTCATGGTAATGATTTTTAAGATATGAGACCAAAAGCACAAGCAACAAAAAGCTCAAAGAGACAACTGGGGCTGCATAAACTCAAAAGCTATTGCATTGCAAAGAGAGCAATCAGCATAGTGAAAAAGCAACCTACAAAATAGTAGAAAATACCCAAAAGCAGCTAATATTCAAAATATATTAGGAACTCATACAACTCAATAACGACCAATCAATCCATCAATGGATAAAATAAAGTAACCAGATTAAAAATAAAATGCACAAAGGACCTAAATAGATATTTTCCAAAAACAATATACAAATCACCAATAGGTGCATGAAAAGGTGCTCACTGTCTCTGAACATCAGGGAAATGCACATGAAATCATGATGAAATATCTCACATCTGTTACATTGGCTGTTATCAAAAAGATAAGAGGTAACAAATACTGGTGTGGTGTGGAGAAAAAGGAACCCTTGTAAAAACATACCTACCATATAACCCAGCATTCTCATTTCTGCACATATCTAGTAGAAATGAAAAGACAATCTTGAAGATATATTTACATTCCCATTTTCATTGCAGCATTATTATTAACCAGGGTATGGAAATAAGCTGTGTTTATTAACTGATAAATGGGAAAAGAAAATATGAGAAATATATATACACACACACGTATATATGTGTGTGAATACATATACACACATACACAATGTAACAGTCATGAAAAAGAAGGAAAACTTTACATTTGCGACAACATAAATGAACCTACAGGACAATATGGTAAATGAAATAAGCCATACATACCAAGACAAATATTGAGTGATCTCATTTATACACAGAATCTGAAAAAGCCAAACTCATAGAATTAGGAAGTTGAATGGTAGTTGCCAAAGGCTAGGAGTTGTGGGAAATGGGAAGATGGTAAAAAATACAAATTTCAGGTATAAGATGAATAAGTTCTGGGAATGTAATGTATAACATTGTGATTATAGTTAATAACACTATATTGTATACTTAAAATATACTGAGTATGTTTTAGAATTGTACCTATGTGAAGTGATGGATGTGTTAATTAACTTCTCTGTAATAATCATTTACAATATATATATATATAATTCATATATATATATATGAATTATATATATATATATTGTAAATATATATATATATACACATACATATATATATATACATACATATATATATATATATATATATATATGAATTATATAATCACATTGTACACTTAGAAAATAACAACCCTCAGTCTATATGAAGAGTGTTATCCATAGGGCATTTGTCAAAACAAAGAAACAAACCAACAAATAGCAGCATTTATTTAACATTGCCAGATAAGGCTAATCGGAGACTGCATAGAAAAGGCAAAAGGCAAAATTGAAGAACAAGAAGACAATAAAGGACTTTAAAAAACTCTAAAATATTCCTGAATCTATAAGGTCATGCACGTTTGCAGTGTTTTGCTATTGCCCAAGAAACATCTCATAAAGCCTTATTCTTTCACCTCTAGCTAAAGTGAGCCTTTGTACAAGAAGGAAGTAAAAGATAAGAGAGGTTGTAAAATGCCCATGGGAATGTTATGTGTGCCCCCCACATACAGAGTCCCTTTGCAAAGACCAAGGGACTTATTGATTTCTCGCATTTAAGTAAACCTCTGTCTGATCATTAGCTCTCTACTAAGCTAAATCAAGCAAAGACTTCAATGACTACACACAAGAAACATTATAGATTTTATATAATTTAGTCCAGGAAAGTCATTATATTATAGAAATAACCAGAAATAACAGACAGTAGCAAGAACAAACTGTGGGAAGATGGGCTGAACTGCGGAGTTACCATGTAAAAATGTATGGATTATACACAGTAATAAACAGTTATTAAGATCTATCCTTGAGGAGTCCTGATGATAGAATTACAGGACAAAAACATAAACCACTATTATAAATATGTTTAAAAATAAATCATGCCTAGTTCTTTAGAACTAAAGGAAAATATGAGAACATTATTTTATTAAATAAACATAAAAATAAAGCAATAGAAATTATATTTTTAAAAACCTAACTGTAAATTCTGAAGTTTAAAAGTAAAACAATTTGAAATTAAAAAGTTACAAAAGTGGCTCAATTAGCTATTGAACAGCAGAAAAAATCCTGAAAGAAGATGATAGATCATTCAATACTATACAGTCAGACAGAGAGAAATAAGGATGAAGGAAAAAATAGAAAACCTCCAGAGACTTGTGAAACACCATGAAGTTTACCAATACTTGAAAAATGAAAGGAGAGGAGGAAATGAGGTAGAAAATTAGTTGAAGAAATATGGCATAAAATTTCTTAGTTTGGAAAAAAAACTTTATCTCTCTCCAGGAAGTTTAACAAAATGAAAAGAGTTTGAATACAAGGAGATAGAGACCTTGAGATCTATTTTATAGCATGCTACCTAGAGTTAACACTGTATTGTGACATTTTCTAAGAGGGCAGATCATATATTAAGTGATCTAAATGTCAAAATAATAATATTAACAAAGAGGATACTTTGGAAGAGGTGGGTACGTTTATGGCCTACAATGTAGAGATGGTTTCACAGATGTATACTTACCTCCAAACTCACTAAGTTGTATATATTAAATATGTATAGCTTTTTATATATCAGTCATATCTCAATATTTTTTAAAAGGGGTATAGAGCTAGATACATCATAGACAAACTGTCAGAGAAAAAAGAGAGAATCTTGAAAGTAACATGAGAAAAATGACTTTATAGTATATGGGTTTTATCTCAATAAGTATGTTATTAAAACAAGAGAGCACAAAAATAGAAAATGTCAAAAAAAGGAAAGACTTGTAAGAATTATACACATAAATTACACAATTTTAGTAGCTCAGAATCTTATTTTCCATGGGTAGATCAATCAAAGAATGACTGAAGTAGTAATCAATTCAACTCATAATTTATAATTTCTGAATTCACCTCAGTTTAGTTCAACTCTATGGAGATATTTACTAATTTTTGCTTGAGTGATATTTTAATTAATTGGGTACTTCCACCAGCTATTTGAAGACTGTCCAGAAAGATGCAAAATAAATGACTAGTGAGCAACTAACATGTTTAGAAATAAATGGAAAGAAAATGTATTTCTCTTAGAAAAGTGTCCTACTGAACTAAAAATAGAATAATGCATTGAGATTCAAGGATTTTTCCTATTACCTTACAGTATGCTATTTTTCATGGTAAAAAGGTTTTGAAATAGGCTATAATATCATAAGCAGCAAGAAATACTCTTTCAAAAGTACCTGGGAGCTTTTCAACATGGAAATGGAATCTAAACATAATATTTAGAAAATAGTTGCTTGCCTCCAAATGGAACCAAAATACATCTGTCTTTTAAAGACATACTACATTTAGAAGTTCTCACATTTTAGTTTGAGAAAATTTCCTTTTACAACTATATGTTCTAGTAGCCTTGAGGCACAAAAACGAGAGACTGTTCTACAGATTGAATAAATGACCAGTTTTTAAGCCATCTTTGACAATTCAGTGGACATTCACAAGGAAAATTGCACCTTAAATCTTTTTTAGGACAAGTTCATTTCTATGAAAAATAGAAGTTATACTTTTGTTCAGTGTTCTTACTGTGAACAGTAAAATCCTAGGTATGGAGGTTGCAATAACACACTGGAAGTTTAAAACCAACTCAAGACTAGATTTTAACTTTTGACCCTGGGGTCTCTAAAAATCCATAGAATTAAAATAAAATGTTAGGTATATGTTATTTTTGAATTTATATATTTTTAAATAACAGAGTCTCTGTAGTAGAGAGGGTTAGCAATTAAGCCCTCTTGTTTATAGAAGAATGAATTGAGTTGAAATCCAGGTATTCACTTATAGAAATTTAGAAAAAGTTATTACTTCTACCCACTGGGGGAAAAAAAATGTAGACTCTTAAAAGAATTACATATATTTTCTGATTTTTCACCATTTGGAAGATAATGTTGAGGTGTTTGTTTGTTTGTTTGTTTGTTTGTTTCAAGTAGATGATTGTTGGGGCTAGCATGGCTAAAAATATGTTTCCACCATTTAAACATTTATCAGTTAATTCTTGATGTATAACAAATCACCCAAATCTAGTAAGTTACCTTTTTCTCTCTGGGCTTGGAATTATTTTGCAGCATTTCAGCCAAGAAGGTTGAAATTATCAGTAAACACAAGACCTGATATACTGCTTCCTTCAGAAAAACAGTGAAGAACACGCAAATCGGACAGAACACCACATAAACTTG